>WBMZ01001918.1:0-93100 GCA_013400975.1 Atrichornis clamosus | reverse complement strand
TGTCTTTTAAACTAAGACAGTACCAAACACAGTGAAAACCACCTGGGATGTCTCTTCTCCACCATTAGAGGCTGTACCTGGAGACAAAATAATTCTCCAGTACAGAGTTGAGCAAAACTGTTTATGAGGACTGGGACCCCTGCAACGCTTCTGGTACCAGATACACTCCTTCTGGTGGTGCGGAACAGTAGCATACATTTAGGCTGCCTTAACTCTGCTGCTACAAAGCTCAAAACCTGGCTTAAGGGGCAGGAGAATTAGGCCAGCAGTAACTGCTTCGATAAAAAACACCATGAGAGCTGCCAGGTAAGTGTTTTCCACACTTCTATCAGTGTAGAACTTTATTCCTTATTCCTTCATAATTTGTAATTGCCTTCTCTGGATAAACCATAAGCCACTGGCAGTGTCACTAAGGTTATTCTCATAGTTTCATTCACAACATACTTTCTAAATCTTGGTGGTTTCTGCTCTGTCGCCCACGGAGCCTGGCAAGTGAGAGGACTATTTCTACAGACTCAGAGAAAGGCAAATAAGAAAAACAAGCTTATATATAGTAGGTTTAAATTTGCTACACATGCATCCTCCCGCCTGGGAATGGTTGCAGATAAAAGGTTGGAATACATACATTTAGATTATAGAAAGCTTCTAGAAGATAGAAGGAAAAAGCCTTTTTCCCACTAAGGATGCATTCAGATGGCTAAAAGTAGCTCTCTGCACTTAAGTATTCCAACCCACACTGGTCCCACAAGGATCCCATCACCGTTGGTGGATATCCAGGCGAGAGAGAGCAGAGTCTGGGTGGGGGCAGCCCCTCTGAACACACACATCTGTAACACTGCTGCAGCTGCCCATTTCTCCTACTGATTGTAAAGGGAGCCCAGGATGATACCGTAGACGTCTAAAGCTATGTGAGAATAAATCCAGCTGATTTATAAAACCCAAGCAGCTGAGCATGGCGGGGCTCAAGGGCCAGCTCTTTCCCCCCCACCCCAGGCAGTGAGTGATCCCCGCACACCAGTCTGTGGCTGAGGAGGGCTACTGAGTGTTCCTCTCCTGTCCAGTGAGTCCATTGCTCATTCTCACTGCATTTGTCTGCACAGTGCAAGCTGCCCCCGGCATAAATAAACAGGCTTGTCTCATCAGAGAACAAAGGGAAAAGCAAACACACAAAAGGTTGAACTATCATTCTGTCACCAGGACTTTTGTAATAGTATCAATATTTTAAACAGCCGCCTTGACCCTGTTCAAAAAGCGGGCTGCCTTCTCTGTTTTCTTAAAGTAAACAAGATATTTTTCTTTTTAATTTTCCAAAAATATCCCACGGGTTCAGATGTGTCTACTGTCTCTGTACAGACTGAAAGCAAGAAGTGAACAGCACTATAAAAAAAGGTTTGATATCCAACAGAAAAGGTTCTGCACAGCTCCAGAGACTGTTGACAGCCTGTGCTCAAAAGATGGCTGGAGTGAAAAGAGGAGCAAGGAGAATTTTACAAAGTGTGTTGTTTCCACTGAAATTATTCTTAAACCCACATTGCCATGGAGATTATTGGCACAGAAGGGATCAGTTAACACTGTTGTTTTTGTCTCACCTTGCATATCACTGCCAAATCCATGCTTTTGGCTAGATGATAGCTATTAATAGCTACTAACGATGAGGAGTTCAGCTGCCTGATGTAACAGATCATGCAAAGTATAAATATTTTCAACTCTGTCCACCGGTAAATAGCACAGACTGCTGATGCACCAAGGGCAGGAATGGCTGAGTCGGCACGCAGGGATGTGTTCTGCTGACTGCTCCTTTCTCTCTCAGCTTTTTCTCCCTGTTTAGGCAAAGGACCCCAAATGCAACATGATTGACTGAATGCCTGTTGTTAGTGACATGCCAGAACAACTTCTCAGATGTTTTGATCAGCCCTGGAGGCATGAACGACTTTTTGAAAAGCTGCAGTGTCCTTTCCTCTCTTTCTCAGCAAACTCCTCTGGGTTCTGATCTGGACCACCTGGAGGTCAATGCACAAGTCTTTAGCCACTGATTCCCACTGCTTGGAGGGAACCAGACTGAAGACAGGAATCAGGTTCTGCAGACAGACAGGCAGCAGAATCCTCTCTATTCCCATCCTCTCATGCACAGTCATTTCCAGTGCTGATGTGTTTCAGTACATAAATTCTGGGTGCTTGCCTGGGGAAAGACGTGGGAGCAATTGCAATGCACTTAATCAACTCAGAACAAAATCTTTTGTTCTAGCTAATGTGCAAATTAAGTATCTTTCTCCTCCAAGCACATTAAAGTATTTTAAAAACTGGAGGGCATTGATTTAATAATTCAGTAAGCAGTATTGCAGGCATTTCTGGCAGCGTTGGTCCTTACTGCACACGCTTTGAAAGCACCCATGCCCACACATTTCCGGTGTCCATCCCCTAAGAAATTTAGGTCCTATGATCGCTCTCCCCTTGTAGTAGGTGATAAGCAGTGTTCCCAGTGGGAGCAAAGCAGATGACCAGACCTGGGCTGGTGCTGTCCAGGAAAGGTGTGACCAGCCCTGCTCGAGGCAAAGAGGGAGGCAGGCTTAGGAGAGATGCCCTAAGGGGAAACAGAGCAATTACTGAGATAGGAAAATGAGAGGCAGCCTCCCTCTGCCCACCCAGGTGCAGCTTCTACAGCCTACCATCTAGTTCTTTTATACCTGGTATGACAGTGCAGCTTTGTAGGAAAATGCAGTTTCTGGCACATCTTATGAGCTGGAAGAATTCACAGTCATGAGCCACAGTGAGGTATGGGGCAGGTAGATCTGCAGCAGCCTGACTGGTCCTGATGGCAGATAAAAGAATGTGATGACTTTTTAGGAGCAAGCAAGTCTGTCTGTGACCCACATAGCAGGGAAACAAAAGACATAAACAGTAATGCAGTGGCAAACTTGTGGCAAACACTGGGAAAAAAAAAAAAAGAAGAAAAAAAAAGAAAAAATTCCATCTTTGGTGCACTTGTTTCTAATATCATCCACTTAGAGTTTGAATGATTTGCCTGTTGAAGTGGTAGAGAGATCAGAAGTTCTACTAAGGGTCAACCTCCCTTCTTTTGACTTCCTCTCCCATCCCTAACATCAGAGTAAGGACCTTATCAGAGAAAATTGTGATTATCTCAGGCCCCAGAGTGAACCTATCCCAGCATCTCTCCAGTCCCGGGTCAGAGGGATCCTGTGGTGCACCATAGCTCTGCTAGGTGATCCCAGTATGCAACTGTATTTGGATGCAAAATACAGCAGGATTCATCTAGACACAGACTTAAGAACAAAAGGCTGCTGTCTGTCTTTGGCTAGGGTTGTTTATCAAACCAGAGATAATAACCATGAAGGTTAAAATTAGCTGTGCTCAGATATTTTTGTGATTCCACAGCAACACTAGAGGCTGCAATCATCGCATGCTATTCAGGTACAAATCTACTTTCCCGTCTCTTTTTATAGCCCCTTGCACAACATACCTGCCCCTCTCTTCTCCCCAGAGTGGCAAGACTGTCTCTAAATAGTTTTTGCTACATTTAGGCAGAAGATCTTGTTTTGTATTATTTGGTGGATCAGTGACATAACCAGAACTGCTGGATGGGCTTGGATCAGCCTGGATCCTGGAAACATCACTCCATCTTTTGTTGGGGGGAGGACAGTGCACAACACCACTGCCAGCACCAATGAGGAAACATGAATGGCAGCTCAAAATAAGCTGCAGCAGGTATGAACTGTAACATCACTAAATTTAGTAATTTTGGCACAGCCCAAAATTCCGCCTCTGGCTCTGGCCTTGCCGGCAAACCTCCCAATGACAGAAAATGCATTTGTTATCATTTCTATAACAAGCTTAATTTTCTGAACAGTCAGGTGTAACTGATGGAAATTGCCTTTCTCATTTGCTCAGTCTTGAAGCTTTTCCTGGAAGACCTCCAGGAAAATTCTCTAATGATAATTTTTCTTCCACACTTGCTCTTTATGAACTAGGACAATAAGTGGGCCCTCCCTTTTTAAGTCTCCCTGAAGAGTTTAGTCATATTTGACACCAAAGAGAACAGTGCATAATAAAAGAGAGCCATTAGCAAAGACTCCATACCTGTCAAAATTTTGAAAATGCAGAGTGATAAAATGCACTGCAGGGGTCTTCAGCACTTTTAGGGAAAGTTGTTCTCACAGAATCTTATCTGGAACCAAAGCAAGAGAGAGGTACATTTAAGAGAACACCTTTCTGTTGAAAGTAGAAGATATGCAAGACAGACCTTCTATAATCTCACCCTTAAACACTGTGGATTTAATTACAAAATTGTACAAAGATTATGAGAGAGGGGCTAAAACATTCAGGAAAAGACACATGCACAAAACATAAAACCCTTGAGTTTGCTAGTACCTTTAAATTATATTTAAGTGCAGCTTAAAAAAAACCCAGCGAAACAAAAACAACAGCAACAAAAAACCCCCAGAAAATAAACAAAACGAAACAAAAAAACAAAAGCAAACCCACAACACCCAGGTATTAATTGAGGCACCATATCCAAGAGAAGGGAGAAAACTTTTAGAACACAACAGCCTTGATAAAAAGAGAAACTTCTATTTAAAAAGGTGCTCTGCAGGTATTGACAGTTCACATAAAGTAGTGTTTTAATAACTTTTTATGAGATGTAAGGCTAGTGCAGGTCTTTGCACATATTTAGTTCAGTGCACAAAAAGTAAAATGACACATTACATGGTCAAAGCCACATAGTGCTAATGCCATGACTGTAACCTAACTACCCAAACCAACAGGTTGTTTACAACTTCCTCCATTAAAGTCATTTATTTAGAGAGTTATCAAGACTTTTGTTGCTGCCTTCTCTGTCCAGGGAGGCAGTTGAATAGATGTGAGTGTAGCATCTTCTTCATAGAGTTTGATACGAGGGAGAGAATTTTCTTTTTCCAGAAAATGGCTCTATAGTCATACATGAGACACACAAAATTCATTTGGGATTATTATAATAATGGAGAAAGACATAAAGATAGTGACAGAGGAGAACGCTGGAAAAAAATTAGCAGCAAGATTACATTTTTCCCTGACTTGAGCACTGTTATGAGAAAAAAAATCTTACCAATAATTTTCCCTTGATTGCATTGCAAATGTTGCTTCCTGGGAATATTATGAAGTCTCATGTCACAGGAACATCATGATTTTCGCTGCTTTTGTGCTCGCAAACCTTAAAATATTTGGAAAATATCCCCCAACTATACACTTACCAAATCTTGAAAAGAAGTGGATGCAAGGAACCTGAATTTCTTTTTGTACATGGCCTTTGCCAGGTTGTAGATTGCCAAAAAAAAAAAAAAAAAAAAAAGGAAACAAAAAAAAAAATCAGATTACAAAGGCAAGTACTTAAAAATATTGAGATGTCTCAACAGAAGCTGGCTGAGGTAATTCTGATAATTCCTCGTCTCTGCTCTCTGAAAGAGCCGAACTTGTTAATGCAAAACTGAGCACAAAATTTGGAAAGGTTGTAAAGAACTGATGAAGGAATGGAGCTTTAAAATAGCTGAAACAAAAGCCCACACACTTCTTTTGCCAGGTGTCTCCATCAGGGGTGGCCACAGGGGCTGGTTCCACAAGCAGGAAAAGCAGTTCCTGGACCTATGTCAGGTCAAGAGTGACCATGCCGTGATTTGGGTGCCTTCATCCCTGCATAAGTCACACCTTGGCACTGCTCTGCCTGTGGTGTTGTAGGACGTTACACCAGAGTTGGGCACGACTTCTTTCTAGTTTCTCACTACCTGGTACCCTCAAAGTAATAATTTGACAGGGCTTTGGGCAATAGCCCATTTAATACCCCAGAGATTGAAAGCTCCCTGAGGCATCATCTTCTATTCAGCATTGCTAAACGATGCTGAACATTGCTCTTAGAAAAATTACATTATCGGTGTGTACCAAAGCAATGCTAAGCAATCATCACCTGGGTTAAGGATCCTGCCGTAGAGGTCTGAGAAGAACACATCCCTCCACCTTCTTGGTAAACCAAAAATTGCCTTTCCAGGCCATTCATAATTGCCAGTCTGAAATTTGCTTTTTGTTTGTGGGGGTTTTTTTTTTCAAATTACAATTATTTACATATTACTCTACTAATTTTAAACCAAGTGCTGTGGGATTATTACTGTTTATCTTCTGAGCTTTAAGTTGTGAATAATGACATTTCCAGGCTCTTCTCATTAATCATAAAGCCATTAATGTGTTTATGCTTAATCAGAGGTAGAGAAGAGCTGTGCATGATCACACAGACCTAAACACCAGCATTCAAAGGAAAATGCTAACTATTCTAAGCTTTGTGAAAAAAACTGACATCGACAGCTAATGTTTTATAGAGTTAAAGCCTTTCACACTGCTGCAGGTAAGATAACCACTTGCCACCAGCTGGTAAAGTCTGTATGTAAAAATAAGCTGCATAGATGGAATAATGGTGTTGTCTATTTGCCAAATACCCTGCAGTAAATTTACTTTCACCTCTGGCACTGAGGTTTATATAGAGGCCTCTTACTGAACTGCAAAAAAATGCAATTTATACATTAAAGAAAGAACCTGAGTGTCAGTCTAAGCCCGATGGTGGCATTCTTACCTTTAATGAGTTTGAAATTGGTCATAGAGTATAAAATATACAGTGCAGCTGGAAATTTCAAATGCATACCCATGAGCTTGCTTGGAAAAGTCGTTGCTCAATGTGGGAGAACTGATAGTTTAATTCAGCAAAAATTCCAACTTAAATAACTTAAGGTTAGTACTTGGCAATGTCATTAGTGGGGCTTTTTCCTTGTTTTTCAGTGTAAGGAGCCATTTCTGCCTTCTCTAGTCGATGCAGGTACTGCTCAAAACGTGGTAGATTAGAATTAACTACCTCATTGTGGCTGTCTAACTCAATACATATTGATTTGTGGGTCCTGTGACCTAAAGAAATACAAACTATATTAAACTTTGAAATAATGTTAAGTAAGGATGGGCTTCACCCAATTAGGTAATAGAAAACACATTCCAGTAGCACTCTTGTGGTAGGAATGTTAAAAGACATTGGTATCTGGAAACCGTAACTTATCGACAGTGATATTCTGTTGGCTAGTTTGATCTCAGGCCAAGCTGGCTCATAGAAGTCATCAGTCATATCAATCCTGCCCAGCTCAGAGTTCAGTTCAATGGTAAATGCTAAAGATAACTCAAGACCCTGTGAGTGAGGCTGTTGACTGATATTTAAGAGAATTCTCTCTGGCCCTGAAGCAGAGTTCACATATGGCGTTTTATAAACTCATGTATTCCTTTTCTGTGCCTCTGCTGAGGGGTAAAGGCTTTGACCACCCCAGGGTTCTCTGGCCCTGATGTCCAGATGGGCATCCACCACAGTGTGTTGTCGCCCCTTCTGGCGCACAGACCTAGATTTCTGTGAGGCAGAGGAGGCCAGTGAGTATCTGCCTCTTCTCCTGGTCCTCCCTCATGATGTAATAAAGACACATATCTGGACCTGGAAGAAGTGAAGCTCCCCAGTTCTGCTGGGCTGGTAAGGTCAAATTAAGTGTCATGAGCCTTCTCCACTAAGCTGGTTAAAAATGTCACTCACTCAGTGAAATAATTGAAGCATGAAGAGAAGGAGAACCATGCAGGTGAGGGCAGCAGAAAGAGAAGGGACACTCACTCTCAATGGCAGCCTTTGTCTAAGCCAGCTGAGAAATCCCATTATACCTTTGCCATCCACATTTCTCACCAATTCATTTTGTTCCATAAACTGCTTTCCTGTACTCAAGTACACAATTCTTCACAAGTTATCATATTCCCTGTTCTGCCTTATAACCAGAACATAATGGAAATGCTCATGGTCAGTGCTCCTGTTGCAAGTTACACTGGTGACACCAAGGACAGGATGTGGCCCTTTGCTGTGACATTACCTGTGAGGCAATCAGCAAGTGCCTGGCTCTGTTCAGTTGTTCTGATTTTTGCAGCTGACAATGTGCTTCTTCATATCTTTGTTTGGATGTTAAATGTTTTACTTTAATGTGACACATTCAGGTGAAAATTAACAACTAATAATGCATTATAATAATAATTTTAACTTCAGTAAAAATAGGTGTGATATTAGATGCAGTATTTACTGGCAAGACGTAACTGACCTAGTCTACCTGGTAAAGAATCTTATCTTTTGAAGTCAGGTATATTGAGCATTTCTGATGGAAACAGAGCACTGATAATTACATAAGAGTTTATTGTAGATATTTTATTACAACACTCAAATTAAAGCCCTGCTGCACTTTACCACTCTACCACAATCCCATGCAGACTCATCCAGGAATTCACATGCAGAAGAACTGGCTTTCGCCTCTGTGAAACAGCAGGGTGCTCTTCTGATGGGATTTGTACCCACACTTCAAGCCTATGAAAATCTACACTTTGTAGGGCTGTACAGAGAATTCCAAGTAAGAATTAATTTGCTCAGAGGTATTCCTAATGCTCTACAGTCTCTTGGACTAATTTCCTTCTGCTCCAGGAGAATGATGTAAACCCACCTGAATTACTCTGGGCTCAAAGAAACAGGGTTACCCACTCTCTTCTCCAGCCACTGTACCCCAGTTCCCATTCCAGGGGTAGCTCAGAGTCTACTGAGATTTATTAATTCAAACAGATAAAGAGATTGACCCTTTGGGGATAATCTGGTGGGGAGGACCAGGTGTCTAATACTGGGGTTATGACTGACTTGTGGAGCACATAACTTTCCCTGTTGAATCAGTCCTATTTTCCTATATACTTATCTCATCCATCTCATAAAGATATCTAGAATACTTCTGACATAATGAGCCGTACCTATGATATGCTTTTCCACTGAGCCTCTTTCATTCTCTGGTTTACGTTTTGGTCCACTCTTCCCATGCCGATATGAACAAGTCACAATTAGTACTCATAACTTGGACATAAGAAAATCCAAGGACAGAAAGATCAGGAGATCTCTGAACAATTTGTGAAGTTGTGAACAAATTTTTCATCTTTTAAAAAATTTTTCTTATTCCTTTTTTCCTCTTTTTGTTTTTCAGTTTTTCTCTCCAAAACAGCTCAAATGGTAGGAGCAATTTTTTATTGATGTACAGTGTTTGGTGCATGTTCAGTGAAAGTTTAGTCATATTCTTTGAAAAGTTTTAACCTCAAGAGGGTGTGTAAAAAGTTGTGCTGAAGGGAACAATTATCAAAGACCAACTCATGAACTGGCAGTGGAGAAGAAGAAAAAGCTTGTAGAAGCAAAATATCTCCACTTTTGTACTGAGGCTTTTAGCTTGCACAATTATGGCTTCTGACAACAAAAGACAGGAATTTAAAAGAAAGTGAAGCATTCACCCTCTTTCAGTCTGCTCTCACTAGTTTTACAAGCTAGGACATCAAACAACAAAAAACCCACCATAATATCAAGGAAACACTCCCTGACACATTCAAGGGCATGTAAATGCCAATAACACCTGCCACCAATCTTCTTAGTTGGCAGTGCCCAAGTGCAATAGTTTGGCTAAAAGGTTAAAAGGAGTAAGACTTTGAGAGAGATGGATTTTTTTTTCAAGTGACATGAAATGAAGCCTCTTCACTGGAGATACATGCCTCAAAAATGTTTTCTCAATGGAACTTCCCTCTCAGTCCTCAACAGGATATTTCCTGTCTTTTCATAGAGCCAAGGATATTTTCTAACACCTGTCAAAAACATCTAATAGCAAAGGAAAGAACACCCCAGGCTTAAAGAATTGAAGAAGAATTTTTTGATCCAAGTTCCCAAATTCCCCAATTCCCCAAAGTCCAAGAACTCCCAAACTTTTATTTTCTAAGTCTCAAAATTTAGAACAGAATTGGACATGGAAGAAGAATGCAAAGGCTTTCCTAACCCTCTGCAGTAGGATGTGATCCCATCGTGGTGACAGCCTCAAGATTATCTGAGCATCTTCAAATGATGTTTTAGAAACCATTTGACACCTTGGCAAATCCATATGCAAATAAATATCTAGCCTGAATTTTAACAGTGTGTCTGAGACAAGAACAGGGCAGACTGGGAAAAAACAGCTACTCCCACAGGGTTTTCTCTTCCAGAAAAGCTTAGATTGGCCCTGTTTATTTCCAGTTGTGGGTTGAGTGCCCCAGGTGATGTCAAGAACTGTCCCATGTGGGAACATTTCCCAAAGTTACTTGTACAAAGTTAGAAGGCTCCTCCTTGTTTTCAGACAAGGCTGCCCTCTCCCTTTGAGCAGTTCCACTCCCTTACTCATGCCTGCAACTTGAATTAACTTCAGAAAGTCATGTCCTTATCAGGCCCACGATGGGAGGAGATACTGTAGTGTGGAAAGGAGCCAGACAATCCATGTGGATCATTTACCATCCACAAAGCTTCCAAATTGCTACTGTGTTGTCTGCTTTTATCTGGGTCATGCAGGACAGGGATTTTTAAGATATTTATAGAAAGGTAAGAGAGGTACTTACCAGCATTTTCTAAATCACCTGACACTCATTGAAATGAAAGAAAAATAGCCATCAAGATACTTTCCAAAACTCATTCAATACCAACATGCAAAAATGCTTTTTAATATCTAGCCTGCACATTGTTTTAGAGACAAAATATATGTAATTATTTTAAATGAGAAAGGCACAGCTTAGTGGAAAATTATTTTCACCTTCTTCTAAAAAGAGCCAGAACTTCTTGTTTCTGAACAGATCTATACGTCAGGAGGAGACAAAAAAATTAGTGTACAACCCTTCCCTTTCCACACCCAAATCTGTGAATTCAGGTAAAATTTTACAAAAGAAAAAGTGTGAGGTGAAAAAAGAGGCAAACCACATTCTCTGCATGACAGATTCTGATCTTTTCTTTAGATGGCTCAGAGAATATCTGTCCTCACCCTAGAGACCTTCCTCCTAACACCCTACACTGACCAAGGACACAGAGTGGGAAGCCCAAATGCACACAGGTAATGTGCCACACCAGAAATGTGCAATGGATTGTGGTTGCTGCTTCCCTGCTTTAAATATCTCCTCTAGCAGAGGACTTGTGAAGTACCTTTTCTCCTTTGTCCTGTGTACCACAGGAAATACTGCAGCCCATGCTACAGAGAAGACCAATCCACTTTCTTACTCTCACACAAAAAACACTAGGAGAAAAATCCCTTCCGGAACCTCAGTGCAGACAAAACACCACAAGAGGGGCTAAAAAGACTGATGCCACTAGGAACACCCAGTGCATCCTCCCTATAACATGTCTCTAACATTAACCATTCTCTACTGTTTTTCTCTCTCAGCAGCCAAATTATAGCTTTAAAATGGGACAAGGGAATCTTTTCCGTCCCCTGAGATAGTCAAGAGGAGTCCCAAAGCAAGGGGTTAATATGACATAAACATTGTGTTCATGGACAGCAAAAAAACCCGGGGTTTTCCTTTGTTTTTCTGAGTTCTTGGATGAAAATTACTTCTGTTCATCTAAAATATAATAATTAAAAATTGCTCTAAAGCCAAAATGGACCACTTCTTCTGGAGAGTTAAACCTTCTGTGCTACTAAAATTTTTATGAGAAAAAGTATTTGTTTTTCACCAGCCTGATGAGATGTGCCCTTCTCATGCTTGCTGTCACCACCATCACCAATGTCACTGCAAAGGCCAGGGCACCTACTAATTGCTAGAAACTAACAGGGTCTGAGCTGCCTCCCCTCATTCCCTGATGGATGTGGACAAGAACATATTGTTGTTATGGATCATAGCTACAGCCTGGGAGATCCCTCTCTTTTATTAATTGTGAGGACAGCTCACTGGGAAACGTCCTCACCTTTACTCCTCCTTCTGCCTTATTCAGAAAACAAAAAAGGATATTATTTTTAGTAGAAACCTTGCACAATAAAATGTACTTTTGTACCACCAGGAAAAATTCCTAGGTAAACACATTTACTAGACCTTGTGGTCAATGGGCTGAAGAACATCCTTTGCATTATGCACATACTTGAGTGATGATTTAAACAACGAAGGATTTAAAGGCTTGCATAAAAGTGCTCAAGTCAGGTCTTCATCTTGTGAAATTCATTTTCATGGAGTTTGACAAATCTTCACCTTTTCTCTGTCACAAAGTGAATATTATATATATTTTATGTAATAATATGTTAAAAAAAATCCAAAGTAAACAAACTAGCAAAAAATCCCCCAAAGATTCAACCAAGCTTGCAGTGTTACTCCAGGTAAAGAAGCTCAGATGTAACATTATGCAGATCATTTTGGATGTGATTTGCTTTCAGGTGCTACAGTGATGATCAATGGGACAATTTACAATGGGATGAAATCCTATAAGCATATGCAGGGCAGGGAAGTATCTAAGACAAGCAGAATGTGTGTTGGATTCTTGTTCAGGGCTTCACCTCTTTGGCTTTGCCAGATCTCTCTCTGACACCACCAAAAGCTCTGGGTATGCAAAGAGCAAAGCATGCAGTCAAATGCATTATGTATTATTTGTTGGCAGCCTTTAGAGATGACTTAGTTTCACTTGCCAGACATTTTCTGATTATTTTTCTGCTGCTTTAAGGGGAGACTCTGTTCTGCTTGTCTACAACTTGTTTCCTGGCTGCACACACTTTTGCTTTTTAGGCTGATGTTTATCACTCTGTGTTTACCTTTAAAGAAATAATCTGTTTCCAGTAGTTGTAGTTATTAATTCTTTCATCTCCTTCCCCCTTTGTTTCATCTGCATTGCACTGCTACATGGTTTATATTCATTATTGTGCTATTATTTGCCTCAGCTATGTTTTGCACTGTTGCATGAATTATTTTTGACAGCTGAACAAAGGCAAGATGTTAATCCAAGGAAGCAATCTGCAGAAAGTGCTATTAAACAAGACCGGGAATGTCTGTGCAATGTACCCTATCCAAAGAGGAACAGTAAAAACTGGGAATCATCAGCCTGCGGGTGTCATCACATTGCCAAAGCCAACAGGGAAGTCATGGACCAGTACCATGGCTTAAGCCCAGCTGGAAATAAAGCACCACGAAGGCTCAACCCTCCTCTCTTCCCCCACTGCGCCCCAGTGGAATGTGGAGGATAATCAAAAGTAAAACTTGTAGGTTGAGATAAAAACAGTTTAATAATTGAAAACAAAGTAAAATACAATAATAATGATAAATAACTATAATGATGATAATAAAAAGGGAAAGGAAAAACCAACACATAAACCAAGTGATACACAATACCGCTGGTCACCACCCGCTGACTGATGACAGATCCCCTTTCCCAAACCCAGCGTTGGTGTGCAGTGTTACTCCCCCCACAGTCCAGAATGTGTCACCTGAGGAAGAACAACCTTTCTAGGATGGAATTGCCTGAAACATAGCCTTTATTAATCTCATGAAGTTCCTATTTTTCCATTTTCCCACTCTGTTAAATTTCAGCTGAATGGCAGTGCAACCATCTGTCATATCAACCACTCCTCCTAATTTTTTTATTATCTACAAACTCACTGACAGTCTACTCTGCCCAGATCATTGACAAGGATGTTTTAAAACATTTACAGCCATAAGAACCCTTAGGGCACACCATGGATTATTGACCTGCAGGCAGAACTCATGATACTACCACAACCCTTTGAGCCCGATGGTTCAATCAGCTTCCAATCTACCTCCCTGTCCTCTTGCCCAGTCCATATTTTATCAGATTGCCTATGCAGATGTTATTGGAGACAGTGCCACAACACTTCCTAATATAGGATAAAAACCATCACTTCTTTCCCAGGATGAAAAGGGCTGCCTTCCATCCAAGGCCACCCCATTGTGGAGACATTTTTCCATACTGAAACAGACATGTGAATTATACTTTGGAGGTATATTTCTCCATTTGTTGAATGCAGAAGGAGCTTTGCATTATTTACTTAACTTTAACATGGTTAGGATAAGTTAAGCTAGTCCCACACTTAGGGTTCATATTCCAGTTGGTATTTTCAGTAATCTGCACAAGTACGTAACAAAAAACCCCTTCCAAATACATCATGCCACGACCTTTTTGATGCATATTTCCTCACACAAGGCAAGCATGTAGATAGTACAAATTTGTATTCCTACAAAGTGCATGAACTGGGTGAAACTGGTCATGCTGAGGCTGTTGGCAGCTTTGCCACAGTCTTTAGAAGAAGGACTTGAGTGTTCTCTTTTTGCCTGCACATCCATTCCAGGAGACCTAGGGAGGGTGTTGGGCACATGAGGTACAGATGAGTGCCTAATTCACTTAATTTTAGTACGCTTTCAGTTTTTTATGGAGGGAAATTCTTCGGAAACACTGAAAAATCTCCATCATGTCTACTAAAACTTGCAGCAAACTTCCTTTCCAGAGACAGAAAGGAAAGCAAAACTTCCTTTCCAGAGACATGCTCACGTGTTTTTGACACTGATTGTATGCCATACATGCCTCATCCTTGATAACAGACCTACCCATGGCTTATGTTTCATTCTCAAGTCCCTGATGTATCACTCAATAGGTTTCAGTTCTGGAACTGTAATCTTAAAACCTCACTTGCTCACAGGGCATATAATAACATTCAAAAACCTCCATCATGCCAGAAAAGTTATCCTTTCTATCTCAGTGAACACAAAACTGTACTCTCTGTTAAACCTTCTGTTAAGGTTGCTTAACTTTCAGCTGTTAAAACTGAAGTAGTCACTTACCAAAAGCACTTATATAGATCACAGAAGTAATAAAATGCTAATGTCTCTTCATTTATTTATCTTCTGAAAGATGGCCTGAGTGCTGCCTCACTCAGCACTGGAAGGTATGAGTAACTCCCAAACACTGATATAGATAAAGACATAGATTATTCCTTATGAGGGATGATTGTACATGAATGCAAGTAGGGGCATTAGAGATCACTGTGCAAATGAGAAAGGGCCAAGGCTTGAGTTCTGCTGGGGAAAAGTCACCCTGTTCAAAAGGGCTTGAGGCAGCAGAGCAAGAGCACCCTGATCCTCGTCAGAAATGGAGAAAGTACCACCCTGTCAAGCACTCACCTTCTGTAGCTCTGCAACTGCCCATGCACCCTCTTCTCACACAGAAACCACCACTGTCAACAAGTAAGGAAACCTGTTGGATCCAAACTTTTTCATAAACCCTACTAAGGATTCTCTCTTATCTTGTGGATCAGATATAATAAAGTCATCTTTTGACTAACTGTGCTCCACTTGTGGAAAATAAGGACTGAAGCTTGAATTAAACCTATCATCTAATGGGAAAGAGTCAGGGAAATATGAGGAACCCAAAAGCAGTATGTTTTCTTGGATTCATCTGCTGAGAAGACAGATTCCTGGATGCTGGACAAGCCACAGGTTCTATTTGTCCATAGATGAAGCGTTCCAAGAAATGGATAATTACCTAAAGTGGTCAGCTATTGAATTTTTCTGTTTCCCATTGGTGTGAAAAGTAAGCACATACTTTTTTGCCAGGCAGAACAGTAATCAATAGGTAATGGAGAAGTAATTGGTCTGATGACATCAACTGGATGCCAGTCCTTCAGCACCTCTATTAATAAATGTCATGTATCCATGCCAGGAGACTTGAGATGACATTGAGCTTTGAAGTCACAGTATTGACTATGAAATATTTCTAAATGATGTCTCAGTCGATATTGCCAGTTTCCATATGAGAGTCTAGATTAGATGTACCTCTCATTTCCATTAGCTGTAGTTCAGAGCAACTCCACTGGCTGACTCCAATATGAAATTAATGTTGCTGAAGGCAGGAATTTGGTTCACTACATCAGTATCAGATGCAAGTTTAATGCCTTGTACATTTCTAGGAGGACTCTCGGGGTGAATGAACATCTCTCTGCTGAAACCAAACTTCTCACCCTGGAGATCTACATGTCTAGGTCAATGTTCTTCAGAATGGATTGATCCAGGGATAGTTTTCACTTACCTAAAGTAGATAATTCACTTTTCAAATGCCATTGAGGGTTTCAGTTTTCAGCCTGGATTCTCTTCTATCCATGCACATCTTCAGAGAGCAAAGACTTCTCGGGACACTGCAAAGGGATGCAGTAGAACTGCAGCCTTACTATGATTAACACCCTTAAAGGCAGAAGAGACCTCTCCCTGCCTGGGGAACTAAAGAATCCTGTGGTCCTTTCCTGCCATCTTCCTCCTCATTCCATTTCCCCTCACCTGAGATCTTGGAGGCAGCTTTACCAAAGTGACTCCTGCTTGCAAGAACAGTGGCAGTAGCTGCAATAGCTCTGAACAATCTGCTTTCTCTCCTTTCCTGTGGAACAGACTGAACTTCACCTCATGCCACTTGTATCTTCACTCCAGCCCTGTGTGCTCATCCAGTCCTGTTTCTTCCTCTCAGTTTTATTCCACACTCACTGTTCTAGCCCCTTTCTTCACTGAGATTTCCTCTAAAGCCTCTTGTGTCTCATTAATTCTTCAGTTGTTCCGACACACTGTGATCACATACAGGATTATGCTGTTTATTAGTGATACTGTCTTTGAATTCAGGGATGCAAATTGGGTCTTTCACTAGCACTCAGGGATCTGCAGTTGCAAATGAATGGATTCAAATACCATTGACTTTGGCATCTTTGGGACAGGCCTATGAAGCTGAAAAAAAAGGCTTTTCTAGTGGTATCTATGCAATAGTGCAATCTCAGAGAGTTCTTTCAAAATGTGTAGGCATAGATTTAAAAGAAGCCCCTTACAGGGAACTTAAACTCTTCTCATGGGTCCACTGGGGTCAAGTTTAGGGCTGCAAATTCAGAATGTAGAGATATGGTTGCATCAGACTATGTGGCAGCACCCATTAAAAGGCTGTTACACTCCAAAATCTGATGCAATTCAAAGTGAAGTGAGCAGATGTAACACAACATGCTCCCAGCACACTCCCAGAGTCTCACAGGAGCTCTGCCTCTATTCATTTTGATTTGCAAAGCAATTAACTAACACAAATTAAGGAAAACAAGAGATAACTGTTAAATCTGGCTGTAAAAAGAACATTCTAACATGACTGCCTTAGTGCCAAGTCCCTACAAGTGTTTACTTTGATAGTCCTGAGTCCAACAGAACCTGTACACATGCAGTAAATAGTATTTTTTAGCATATGTAAAAATATTATGTTCTTTTCTGAGGGACTGCCCATTTTTCCAAAATACATTTGAATGACTGTTTATAGATGAGATACTGGGTATTAGTAAGAGAAATTGTGCCTTATAGATAAAGTAACCTGAGTGTTAAACAGCTGAACACCTACACTAAAATGTCTCTTCTTCCAGTTTAGTGAAGTTTTGCTGCAGTCAGTAAAAGGGACAGGCTTTGGGCATTTTTGAAAATCAGGCTGCTTTTATTTCAAAGATATCTCTGGCACCCTCCACCCAGTGGCTAAAATTCCATCAGGAGAGTCCCATGAGAAATGGAAAAAAGACTGGATAGTGCTGGCACTTCCTAAGTCCCTGGCCCAGCCTGCAAGTGACACTGCTGTCATTCCCTTCTGTTTGTTTCTTTAAACAGGGAGAGGGCTATTTTATTTTTTCCTTTTAACAACAAAATTAAATGAAGAAAGGAGTTTCAGTGGGAGTGAAGTGCAGCTTTATGCAAGTGAAACTTCCATCAGGTTCATTTCTAATTTCCAGAACAGGTTTGGTTTTGGTTTGGGGGGTTTTGTTGGATTTGTTGGGTTGTTTTTGTTTGTCTCTGCTGAAAAAAAGAATTGAAGGATTTTAGAAATATTGAAGTTTTGCTTTCAAGTTTCACAAATAAATACTTTCTAACATGATGGAACATTTCATTTTAACAGCTTCCAAAATGAAACTCTTGAGTTTACAATTTTGAAGCCACTTTTCCATTCGGAAGAAGAGGAAAAACAGAAGGCTTTTACAGCCCACCCAAATGAAACTAAATAATTCAAAACAAGTATTATGATTACAGAGTAAATAGATGTCCACAAAAGCAGACTCTATAACAACCAAAGGGGCTGGAGAAAGAGATCTGCCAAGTCTGACAACCTTCGCTGTGTGTCTGAGGTGATGCCCAGGACAATGGAGCCATGAGTATGGACCTAAAGATGATCCATCTTCTATTTGTACTTGCCCACCTACACCTTCTGCTCCAATAAATCTCTGCCTGTGCATCTTGCCACATTCTGCTCAACACAGCCAGGTGTTCTGTAACACTGGGAGCTGCTGTCCTCTCCTGGACACAAGTATAGACAGTCAGATGGGAAACTCAAGATCTTCTGTCCAAATATTTCACTTTTTCAACCCCCAATCAACAATGTAAACGTTGTTCCTGTTGTGGCTGGAATTTAGCTGTGGGTCATAGTTTACAGTTTTGAGTTCTGGCCATACCTCAAGGTATGGCTTGACCAGAGGGTCAGTGTTTGCTATTTGCTGGTGTATTCAGTCTGGGTCTTACTCCTTGTTTTGTACAGATAGATTAAATAAAAAGGAAACTGATAAGAGAGTTTAGTTGTTTGGAAAAAAAATTATTTCCTTCATCTGGAATGCCTGGCAGAATTTGCACTTGGACAGAGAAGGTTTTAAGTTTGAAAACACAGGAGCTACACTGCCCAAGTGTAAGGAGAATGAGTTCATACCTAAGGTGTGATGTATAGAAACCTGCCTAACATTTTTAGTGTGTCCCAAGGATGCAAAAAACATCTCTGAAAATGCCCTTTTGGCTTCTTTATTTGCCTTAAAATTATGACAATTTTAATGCCTTGTGAAAGCTAAAGAAGTATGAATGAGGATACTTGTAAAGAATTATGCCAAGACTATCTTGGCATGTCTTGCAATCTGTAACCTGATTCTGCAGGTGACAAAAAATGTTGAGTGTTAGTGGTGTAATTTACTGCGTGCCATTGCTGCAGGAACTGGTATGAGTCACCATGTGCTAACCCAGAGGAAATTACTTCTTGTTATTAAGAACAAAACAAAACAAAATTAAAAACAACAACAACAACAACAAAAAAAACCCACGCCACGAAGGTGCATTTCTTAGCTTCTGTTTTGACTATAGATCTGCAAGCTAGCAACCACATTTTGTTTTCATAATGTCTCTCTCCCCAAAGACCAAGAAATGCTTGCATTTCTTTGCCAGGTGTGTTCATATATAAAGCTTAAGTTTAGAAGGACACTGTGGTTTTGACAGGTGCTGATCCCACTTGGACACAGAATATCCTGGCACACCAGACCTTTTCCAAACAGTTGTCTTTGTGCTCACCAGAGCTAAAATAGAGACATGGAATTGATTTTCCAAGGAAATGGCAAAATGGATTGAACAATTTGTGAAGTATTTTGAAGCAATGAGCGTGACTGTTGGTTTTATTGTCTCAGAATGATTCAGATTATAACGTGCTGGCAGTGAAATATGAGAGCTGTAGAAACAAAGAATCCACGAGGAGGAGAGCACACCTACTTATGGCAAATCTCCACAGAGCCTTTTGCCTTCAGTATTACTCGAGCTGATGTTTGCTACATCAATTTATTACCCCACCCAGAAAGCATTTTTGGCAAGTTCCCCTTATGTAGTCATCATATTATTCCTGAAAGGGGGAAAGTGTCACTAAAAATTTAAGTGCTTGAAAAAGACACTTTATGACAATCTTTCATGAAAAACAGACATCTAAGTAATTCATGTGTTTAATTGCAATTAATAAGAGACAAACCAGAAAAGTTTAACAATTAAGACAGATTTTTCCCTGTACTTATTTTGGAAACAAATTCTGCAGCAGCAGATCCTGTGAGAGTAGAAGTGATAAATGAGGATCTGAATACATCTTTTTCTTTAACTTTGTTTTTTGCGATGTTTGAAATATGAGAGACAAAGCAATATCCTCAGTGTATTAGATGACAACTTTTCCATTAGCTGCATGTAACTGAGGGGAGTGTGTGATGCTGCACTGACCACAGGAGAGGGAATAAACAAAAAGACTCATAATTCTGCAGCTAATCAGGTCTCAAGATATTTGCTTCCAGCTATTACACCAGCTCTTTACATGTGACCTTGGACAAAGTACCTGGGATAAAATTTTCCAACACTCAGATCCTCAAAGTCCTTAAAACTGTGAAGATATCTACAAGTTTTTCAATAATGCATTGACAAAAATTAGAGAATACAAGTTCCTAGACTTGCAAAATTTGCAGTTTTGCCACATTTATTCCCCCTGTTCCTACTACCACCTACAGCTCTATCTGCTGCATTTGTCATATCATGGCATCAGTACCGTGAGCTCCCCTCATCAGAGCAAGTGATTGAACAGAGACCTGCAGAATAATAGCAGTAATAAGAAGTATCCAAAAGCGGAATTCTTTCAGAGGAAGGAAAATTTGAAGAAGCCATCATGCTAATATAAGTGTTCTGCCATAAACTGATGAAATTGCAAAACAGCAGAGCAACACTTATGACTTGGAGAGGATCTAATAAATGTGAACTTGCTCTCAGTGACTAAGGGATAAGGCTATGGAGAAAATCAGACTTCTAATACTTATTGCATTTGGAATCCAAGGAGAAATAAAACTGATGTATATTTTGTCAACTGCCATCGTGACACTGGGGGATTTTCTTGAGAGGTCGTGATGGCATAGTATAAGAATAAAGGATGTGAAGCATAAAACCTGTTCTAACCACATTCAGATTATCAACTCCAACTTCTCTACCATTTTAGGGTGTGTAAAAAGAATTAAAAATGCCAAACTCTCAAAATGGAAAAAAAACCAACAAAAGAAAAACCACACTAAACCCCGTGAAAGTCTTCCAGGCTGTGTGGCTGAGCTGTGGATGTTCAGCAGCATAACAGACACAGATTGATTGCATAGGTCACCAGAAAATCTTGATCAAGGAAACAGGTCACACACAGAGCTGCCCCGAATGGTAACACTTATGCAGAAGAAGTATTTGATCTTGATATTGAAGAAGACAGTGACAAAACTTCAAAGGAAACAGGACTTCAGAGAAAGCAGCACTGGAGCCAACATTATGAAAGACATCAAATTAATTTTTAATAAACTGGTTTGGGATCAATCTCTCTCTCCGATTTTCAATTGTCACCAGTGATACACCATCTGCAAAAGTGATTCAGATGTTCCACAACAGTTATGATTCCTAGAGAAAGCACAAATCCAGGGTGCTTTATAAGACCAATACAAACTGCTTTATGCCACAAAGGAGTAACTGCAGTCTTCTGAGCTCTATATAAATATCAATTATTCTGTCTGTAAGCACGGTCATAGAAGCTACTGAGTATTTGGAGAATGACACAACAGCATCCTAAGTGTAGGGAAAATGTCCTCTTATATATATTAAAATGAAAGGAATAATGAATCATTGTAATGTAATTCTTGTTAAGTGGGAAATACTCCATTTACATCCATTGCAAAACTCCCACTGACTTATTGGAAGCAAAATAAAAGGTAAATAAGAGCTCAAGTTTAAAACACTCTTCATCCTTGAAGCTCTTATGGGACTGTTGGGATGGAAGCTGTCTGTGGAGTCCAGAAGCACCTGAGGAGGACACATCCCCCAGGATTCCTGCTCATTGATCTTGTTGGAGTGATTTTCTCTGTGTGATCAGTAATAAGTGGAGCTGACCACTAATTTTCAATTAACTTTATTTCTTCAATGATATCATAAGGAAGTGAGAATGGAGGAGGCTGGCAGAGAAATCAATGGAGTAGGAGAGCTCTTCTTCCTAGGAAATATAAGAATAAATTATATTTTCTGATGGGGACTTTCAGAATTAGGTACTTCCTTATTGAATCAATATTTTGCAATATTGTCTCTTCCAAACAGCATGTTTATTTTCATAGAAACCATGACAAAAACTTCTTTCTAGAATCTAGAATTTTTGAATCAAATTTATAAGACTTCTGCAATTTTAAAGCACAAGCTTATTTCATTCTGATGTGCAAGAGAATATTGAGGCATTAACATGCCACTCAGTATGGAAATTCTGTTCTCCACATGGTTCTGGTTTAAAGCTTCTCTGCTCCATCTTCCTCTGTTCTTCCAATTACAAATGGAAATGTGAACTCAGCTAATTCTTGTCATTGCTGTTCAGGATAAAACCCAGTAGAAGGAGCAAATACAGGAAAATGTTTTCTCTTTAAAAAAAAAAAAAATTGACTTGACATTTCCTCTTTACACACCTGGGTTAAATCCTTTGCACCCCTATCTGGCAGCCTTTCATACCGCACCTCAAAGGAAGAAGAATTTGATGTGAACACTCTTAAATGCTATTTTCATAGTCAAATTCTGTTTCTTTTTAAGAAGATGCAAGACACAAACACACACAGAAGCCAAGACCCTATGACTCCCCACAGCATACCTCTGTAAATATTTCCACAGTGTAAAATTATCTAATTATCTGTGTCTGAGAGACCTTGCTTTTCAAGCTTAAGAAATCCCTGCCACAAAGATAAGCTCATGGAAGGACTAAATTCTGGCTGGTACTGAGCACTGTCACTCTCATCTGCCAAAGCACATAGGCATACTCATTATTTCAAGAATGTCAGTAATTACACTTCCCAGCCAAGGTTTAGGCTGAAGGGATTCTGAGAGCAGGACCAAGTGCAAGACTTTGATTAGGTTTCGTGTCTGGGGGGAAATTATTGTCCTGTATGGAGGACACATCATGAAGAGGGCACCAGAAGGTCTGGTCTAGGTTTACAAAAGGATCCCAGTGTTACCTGAGCTGATTAATTCATGTCTTTCCTGCAGTGTCCATGTGTAGTCTGTGGAAAGTCTTGATGTCTGCACCCCACTGCCTCCCCAGCAGCTTCCTTACATGGAGATCTGTTCCTCTAGTCAGGACTCCTGTGAGCTTCGTGCCTTCAACTCTTCCTTTCCATCTATCTCCTCCATCCTGAGGGAGCTTCATGATCCAGGATTTTAGAATCTCACCCATCAGGACCTACGGCAGCCTCCTGTGATTAGAGACCAGTATGGGGAAGTAAATCTGCCTGTCTCCTACCGAGGTCTGTGGCTTCCCTCTCAAACACTGCCTACGTGTTGGTGTCAGAGGCAGGATGCAAGACAAGGTGGGTTTCAGGTCTGTTTTCAGGTGACAAGGTTCCTGTATTCCCTGAACTACATGATTTGCCTTTTTTCCTAAGATCAGTAGACTTCAGGACATAGAAAATACCTTATGAGGTTTATAAAACACTGTGTAAACTTTGACTAGAAATTTATGCCACTAAGCAATAATGATAAAGCATGGTGTGTGAAATCTTAGCTTCTACAGAGAAGGGGTTTTGTTTCAGAATCTGTATTCTCCTTGCAAATCCAAAAGCTGATATAACGATGTGAAACAGAAAATATTCCTTGACAGTGAGCCAAAACCTACAGTTTTAGAAGTCTTTTTTCAGATAAAAGTTTCACTTCCTACATTTGGGTGACCTTTGATTGGGATGGTTATAATTATTATTTTTACAGGACAAAAATTTGTGGTAAGCGCTTTCAAAGGAGCAAGAGCAGGACAAATTTTTTAACTAGAAAGAACATTTGATCCATAGGTAGGAGTTAATGTCTCCCTTACATGATTGCAGATCATTTTTCAACCTGTCTTTTGTTTGAAATGTGATTACTTGTGTTAGGTTTGTGTAGTAAGGTTTTGGTAATGGAGGAGCTACAGGGGTGGCTTTAGTTTTTATACCTCATTTTCCTTCTCTGATTTGAGTGATGATAACTTAACACCAATAACTTTTTAAAAATAATTGCCACCTTCTTCTCACCCCTCCCTTCTTCCTGGGCTTCACTCCCAATTTTCTCTATCTCCTTCCCACAGCGACACAGGGGTACAGGGGATGGGGGTTGTTCATCACACGCGGCCTCTCCTGCTCCTTCCTCCCTGTGGTGGGATGTTCACACTCCTTCTCTGCTCCAGTGTGGGGTTCTTCCCATGGCAGACAGACGTGTGTGAACTTCTCCAGAGCGGGTCTTTTCCACAGGCTGCAGTTCTTCAGTAAGTGGGCATTGGCTCTATCAGACACAGCAGGAGCTTCTGGCAGCTTCTCGCAGAAGCCACCCGTGTAGCCCCACTGCTACCAAAACCTTGCCACGCAAACTCAATATATTATTCCAATCATAATTTTAATTGAGCATTTTTTAATTAATATTTTTAGTTTCTGGTGCTTTAAAAAAGGAAATCTACTTTAGGAGATGATTGATAATGCATGGGAGGGAAGAGAAATAGTTTAAAAATTAGACCTTTAAACCAACACCCAACAAGAGTAACGGAGCTGTGCTTGTCAGCATTTTGGGACAGCTCAAGGACATGAGAAGTGTTTAAAAGTATCCCCCCAAAAAGCACCACTTCTGTTCAAACATTTATTTTGGCTCTCTATTAAAATATAAGTCCCAAACCAGCCAAGTTGTGCTACTGCTGGAATTGTACTAGTTAGACAGCTGTTGGGTCAGCATCCTGTGCTGTCCTTTCTTTCATGCTTGTTGCCCTACTCAACAGACCCAGTGGGGAAGCACTGGCAGCACCCCCATACGCCCCAAGGCTCTGTGCATCCCCCTCTTAGGCCTATTTTGGTTGCAGTGTTGGCTCAACCCGGCTGCTCTGAGTCCCATGGCTCTGGCCCTTCTCATTCCCCTCCTGTCAGACTGCTCCTGGGAGAGGAGGGGAATGCCACGCCCATAGCAGTGGACACTGTAGGAAAAGCCTTTGAATCTTGGGAAACCCATGTCAAGGACCATTATCAGCCATACCCATGTCAAAGACCCTTATCAGCCATGGCACTACAGTTATCAACCTCATTACCACGGGGTGCAGCTGCAGCCAGAACAAAGTGATGAAGGGCAGTGTGCTGAGCTACACTCCATGAGCTCTAAAGGTGCTCCATCATTTCTCACACAAGCACTGTGGGAGCTGCAGCTCTCCCCTGGGACTCCAGGTTTCCATTTCAGCCACTGGACAGTAGTGGATCATTATGCACTGGGCATTTGTGGGAATGCAGCTTCCCACCTGTGCATGAGTTGAAGGTAAGGGAGCTAAGAACCAAGCTTGATGCTCCTGCCCCTTGTGGCTCCTGGGCTTCAGAAATCTGTTCCCTGGGTTTTATTCAGACAGTTTTACACCCTTTTATGGTGCCGCCACACTTTATTACAGAAATATTCCTAAGGAAAGCTGATTCTAGTAGCTCCCTCTCTTGTAGGAAAATTATTTTTTTCACCAGGTTTATAGCTCTTTAAATAAACACAGCCTCATACTTTTCCATCCCATGTATCTCTCTACTCTTAATTACCCTGAACTTCTCTTGACCTCTTGTTCAGGCAGAGTGAAAGCCAGCAGGTTGCTTAAGTATGACCTGCTTGTCACAGCAGTGCTAACAGTTCTGCAGTCACAGTGCAACCCTTCCTGCCTTCCCATCTTTGGGGGCTTCATGGCACATTTTTACAAGGGCACATAGTGCTGGAACAAGGGGCAGTGGCTTTAAACTGAAACAGCACAGGTTGAAATTAGATATTAGTAAGAAATCCTTCCCTGTGAGGGTGGTGAGGCCCTGGCACAGGTTGCCCGGAGAAGCTGTGGCTGCCCCATCCCCGGAAGTGTCCAAGGCCAGCTTGGATGGGGCTCTGAGCAACTTGGTCTAGTGGAAGGTGTCCCTGCCCATGGCAGGGGCGTGGAACAAGATGGTTTGTAAGGTCCCTTCCAACCCAGACCATTCAATGATTCTCTGGACTAAGAAGTACCATATCACAAGTGTCATAGTAAATGCAGCTTCTGTGTCTAGTCACCACAGAGGGAAAGGACCAAAGAGGTTTCAGCTTCAAATCTCAGGGCCAAAATAAAACATGAGAAGAGTTTCTTGTAGAGTTAAGCCAGTCCAAGGACAGGGTGCAAATATGCACACCAGGTGATATCACTGGGAGTCCTTAGGGAGCTTTGGATGAAACACCACAGGGCAACACTGGGCTGGGAACAGTTGGTCTTTGTGTCATCATAGTGAGCTATCCCCTCACTTAAACATGGATTCAAGTCAGTTCTTAAAACATGCAACATTTTGTTTATCTTCAAGAAATCAGAATCTTCTTACTGAAGTCTACACCAGAGATATTTTTTTTGTCTGTCTTTAACATGACAAACTTCATCTTCTTTCACCTAAAGCTGTTCTTGAAAATGGCCAGATATTCAGAGTCTCAGTCAAAACCCAGGATACTAATTTGAAAATGTCTCTGATACCAAAATGTGATGTTAACAATAAACAGTACTTGTGGAAGCTTAATTTTCATGTATGTAATCTTGAGGAACATTTACAAAACCCTGAGAGAAGCTGGTCCATTGCCATCAGGTGAGACATTGGCTCAGAGCTGCACACTCTTCCAGAAGGTTCTCCAGCACCTGCAGAAAAATAAAGGTTATTTACCTCATCTTACACTGGATCTCTGAGCTCCCTTCCCTTAGACAAGCAGGCTAAGAATGAATGTGGAAGTTTTTGCATATGTAGAGTGAAAAAATGGCAATAAGGAGCATCAACAACCCATGATCAACCATGCTTTACCACAAGAAGAGTTAGAGCAGGAAACAAAATGATTACAGCTGTGTTTTCTTTTCAGTTCTGTTAGTGATTCAGGGCATAAATTTTGTCCTGACAGCCTCTTGCCCTGTGTTCCAGCTCACCTGTGATAAACAGAAAGGTCACAGAGTTCATTCCTTTGGAATTGGCCAAGCCCTCAGGGTTAACCTGCTGGAAGATGTGGGTATTAGTATTTTAGTAGTTTTTTAATGTCAATTCCCCAAATGCATTCAGAGAAGGATAGGGAATTTCATGGGCATCCATAATTTCTCACAAATGGCCTCACAAGTCAGGCCATTTACATTTAGGTGTTTAAAGGCAGGGTTAACAGCCTAGTTTCAGCCAGCTGGCTTTGAATCCTTTAGCAAGTAGGAATTTAAAGGAAATGCTGAGCACACCTACACAACAGCAGTGTATTGTTAGCCCAGCCCTTGCCTTTTCCCAGACTCTTCTTCATGCATGACACAAAAGTCAAACAAAAGCTCTCTGCTGAGGCAATTAGAGGTTATAAAGTATCAATACAGAGACAAACTGATATAAATAAAAATACAAAGAATGGATAAACACATAAAACAAGTTAAATTTATGTGCTGGGCTGTCTTTGCTGGCACTGGGCTCTCTGAATGACTGGGATCCAGTGGCAAAATCACCCGAGTGTTTTGACATGTCATGTCCAGAGGCTTCTCTCCCTCTTGACTGCACACCCAAAGGCTGTTTGCCATTTCTATTATGTAAGGCAATCCTTGCTGGCCACCAGTATCTCTTTTGCCTGAGTAAAATGCACTCAGGCTCCCTCAATGCAGCAGTGCAATGTGCAGCTTGTGCTAATTTGAAGGGCACCCCTCCTCCTCCTCCTCCCCTGACGATCCAGGAACACAGAAGTGAAGTGCCTTAATGGTAGCATCAAATAGCCTCATGCCATACATTTTTAATTTCTAAAATGGTCCTTGTTAGAGTTTCAGGGTTCAGCGAACTAGTGTGAAATATTGCTAAAATAGATACAAACATCATGTCTAAAAATAAACTATTGTCTGATTCCTGCTGCATCACCTCAATCAACTACTGACAGTTTTTCTGGTGACTAGTAGAGTTTTATTGCCACAGTGTCCAAAGACCTGATAATCATTGGGGATTTTTTGGCTTTAAAACCCTAGAGACATAGTAGTGTAAAATATAAAGGCTCAAATCAGTCATGGTTGAAGGAAATGTGCATAGGCGGTGCAAGCTCTTAACACAGGCTCTGAGATCACGTACAGTATCAAGAGGATTATGAACTGCCACCACTCCAGAGGTCATAAGTCAACCCTCATTGCCAGAAATGTTTATCAAACTTCAATATTACAATCTGGGGCATGAGGACTTTGGTTCAGTTTTCAAGGAGTCAATCCCAAGAAGCCTCGTTGCACCATCTAGAGACAAACTTTGCTTCTTTGGCCTCTCATACCCTGTCTGCAGAGCAGTTGGGCTGGGTCTCATCACAGCCAAATAAGAAATGCAATTAAAGGCTCCTTTTGAGTACCTACCACTCCAGAGGTCTTCCTGCAGAGACTTAGAATGACTAGTTGGGAAGCCCCCCTTTTCCTTTTTCCTTCTCTGTTTATAGACCTTCAGCCACTATTTCCAACCTTCCCCTCCCCTCAAAAGCAGAACTAAGTGTATTACTTTTCTGAGTAAAAATCCACTTTTGCAGTGAACAATGCTTTATTTCCCTAAGGAAGAAATGGAGCAGACAATGCAGACTGTTCCAGGGTTGAGCTTGGCACAGAGGTTTTGATGGGAGAAGAATAGGACAAGGAGTAATGGATACAAATTGAAACAGGTGAAATTTAGGTTAGATATTAGATATTAGATAGACATTAGATATTTTTACTGTGAGGGTGGTAAGACACTGAACAGGTTCCCAGGGTGGTGGTGGGTGCCCCATACATGGCAGTGTTCAAAGCTGGGTTGGAAAAGGCCTTGAACAGCCTGGTCTAGCGGGAGGTGTCCCTGCCCATGACAGGGAGATTGGGACTAGATGATCTCTAAGGTCCATTCCAGCCCCTTAACATTCTATGATTCTGTGATTATCATTAGCTGTTATTTCCAATTTCCATGGCCTGGGGCTATGGTGGTATCATGGTCCTTTATCTCTTGCTCATCTCTCCTTGCTGTAGAACACAACAAACCTGGTGTGCTGACTCAGAAGAGAGACACAGGTTTACACTTGCAGCTTTCAAAAAAAAAAATCAGGATGCTACTTCAGGTCATGATAAGACTTTCATCTCTAATAATGTCAACATTATCAGGAGGACTCTTATTTAATATATTTTCAAAGCTTCTATATGAGCTACATAAAGCTGAAGCTAATCTCATTTGCTTAAAGTGCATTCATTAGCAATGCAGAGACAGATCAGAGCTGTATCACAAGCTCTTGTGGTTCCATTAGGATTCATGGTGATCAATAACTAGCGAGCTCTTAGGGCTGCCATACACAGAGGAAAAAAATATAGATCATCCCTTAAAGATCTTAATTATGCAAAAGCAAAATTATTATTTTAATAAGCCAAAAGTATTTAATATTAATCTAGTTGCAACAACTTCTGCCTGAGGATTGGGGATGGCCTACATTAATCACTGAGTGTATAAAAGCAGGTGATGGCTGATAAAAGAAGCAAAGTAGGCAGCATCTGGCAATGGAATCTGCTTGGCACTTTGTCTGCTGGTAGGCACTGAGCTGGGGGATGTTTTGTCTTCGTTTCCACTGAGCTCAATGCTCAGAAACACTTGGTACTCAGAAACTCTAAATGGGGCAGTATTCTCAAAAGACAAGCAGCCGAGGAAATGCTTCAGAGTGTCTGGAGCCTTTGAGCAGGTATGGAGCGCTCAGCCCCTTCCATGCCCTGAATTCATCTCTCCAACGGGAAAAGTTTCAACACTTTCTCAGTCTCATCCCATTTTAACATATCTGCCTTGCATTGTCCTTGTTCCTTTTGCTGTATAATCAGGAAGATAAAGAGAAAAAGAGAGAAGAGGGGGATTTTCAATGTGATCTTTGGATCAAGACTTTGTGATCTAAGTCCTTGACTACATTTGTTGCTAATTGATTTGACACCTACCTTTGAACAGAGCACATAATACGCACTTAACAGAAACACTTCAGCCTTGAGATACTGAGAAAAAAGCAACACATAAAAGCACAGGCAGAGCAGTCAGATCTAGCATCCAGCTTGTGACTTTTTAGTACTTAAAGCCTTTCACATTTAAGGCTTCTATTAAGCTGGGAAGTAAACCAAAGAGCTATCAGGCTGGGCCTGGTGAAAGGCATCAAAAGGCCCAGTGGTAGAAAAGGAGTTTAGAGGAAACAGACCACACATGTAACATGGAGGGAAGAAAGAGGAACAAATTTCTCCAATTGGTGCCTTATCCTGCAGCAGAAATGAGCACTTAGCACAGAGTGGGACTAAGAGCGTTCTCTTCTCTTTTGGAAATCCCAGTGAACACATTTAGTAAGCAGAGACAGGATTAACTGCCTGCCATTCCCAGAACAGACCCGATTTACTGCAACCATTGCCCCTGAGACACCTCCTTCTAACAGTCTGGACAGCATGAGCTGTCTCAATACTGCTGCCTTCTCCTTTTCCCCACCGATGATCCATTCCCCAGCCAAGGACAGATGTGAGGTGGCTGCACACCACGCTTACTCCACTCTGGGTATAAAGCATCTGCTCTGACATCCCCTTGATGCTGGCAAGAAATTGGCATCTAAGCACCTGGCAGCTCTGTGTCTAATTTAGTCACAATCTTCCCTGACATTCCACTCTTGTATTATCAACTTTGTGAAATTATGTCCACTGCAAACAGAGACTGCCATCTTCTAAGAGCTTTGGCAAACTGCCCCAGATGTTCCACTGGCCTGGTTTTCAAGAAACTATGCAGATGAGGTGCCTGTGAGGCTTTTATTGGGCATCCAAATAGCAATCACCAAATACCTTTGACACGATAACCATAAAACCAGCCACACAACAGACCCATAAACATTTCAAGGCAAAACATAGCAATTCCCCTACTGACATTTCAGCCAGACAGCAGTGACAAAATTATACATCTTTTAGTCATTAAGGAAAAAATCTATTTCATAAAATTGAGATGTGCATTACTATATACTGCAGAGTATTGTGGTTCTCAGACAGAGGGGACCCTGATTTTTTGAAGCCAGTTTTAAAAACACTGATATAAAAACAAGAATCATTTCCACAGCTTAACAAATCAACATCAGTTACTTTATAGCAACTGACCTGTGTTCATGTTTTCAGTCCCCAGTGAACAGAACTTTGAAAGTATGTTAGCCCTGAGTCCCCCACAATAACAGTCAGGATCCCTTAGAGGAGGCCCTGTAGCTGGGAAATGGTCTTGGAGCAGCTGACTCAAAGTGACTTAGTGCTCCCCAGTAAAGCATTTACATGTCTAAACCTTTCCATTGCTAAACATTTGGAAGGACAGGCACATCAGAGCTATCACACTGTAAATAATATACCAGTGGGCCAGACTAAACTATTTTTTCCAGCAATAACTTAAAGCATTTCTCCAAGGTGGTGTTCTGAGCATGCAATTTCATCATCACTATTTTCACAAAGACTAAATTTCTGATGAGAGGTATTTTTAACTCCTGTTTGATACCAGGACTGAAAAGGCTGCAAGACTGCAGAACATTGACTGTTTGGGTGGGTGAACAAAACAACTAAAAAAATAAGTTAAGGCACTAAACATCTATTTGCTTCAATGGATACTGATCCAAGATTTCTTCATAAAAATGATAACCTGGTTCAGTTTCTCCACTTCCCTGCTAAGAGAGGGTTTATTAAGGAGCATGGCCTATAGCATAGACCTGCCAGTTAAAGGACATTCAGATCTGCACCTTTAGCTTGTACTGTCAGCCACCACGATGGTTCACACAGCAGCACTGTCAGAGAACTGCTGCTTTAGCCATCTGTGCATGCAATGAGGGCACATATGCAAGAAGCTGCATAGTTCTGATTCAGCTTCCAACCCTGTCTGTTTGGTCTTCCCAAGTTAGGACCCAAGAAATAATAACTCAGCTCATTTCAGCTAAAAGTTACTGCATTTTCTTGGATGGTTAGAGGGACTGTAAGCAAGCCATATAAGAAGCATAAGCTGCATGAGAAGTATAGACATGAGAAGTATATCTGATTAGAAGATGCACATTTTATTAGAATTTGCAGTACCGCTTCTTCAGGAGCATTATTGTGAACAGTAACTAACATTTCCATTTTTACAACTGTCATTAACCAATAGGTCTGAGACTTGATCAGCATACAGTCACTTACTCTATCATTGTATGCTTTCTAAATAATCTGCCAACCTTTCTATCAATACATAACAAGGGAATTTTCCATCACTCAGGGAAGAGGTACAGTCTGTTGTTTCCATAACTAATACCTTCATCTAGATAGTGCTTGAATTTACATCTCCCCTCTTTCAGTTTGAAGCCATTTCCCCTTGCACCATCACTACAGGTGTTTGTCAAAAGTCTCCCTCCAGCTCCCTTTTAGCCTCTTTGGGTACTGGAAGGTGCTTTAAGGTCTCCCCAGAGCTTTCTATTCTCCAGGCTGAACAAACCCAACTCTCAGTCTGTCTTCATAGCAGAAGTGCTCCAGCCCTCTGAGCATCTTCATGGTCTCCTCTGAACTCACTCCAACAGGTCCACATCCACCTTATGTAGTTGCTGGCATGTTTCTCATGAGACTCAAGAATCTCCTGGTTTGCTTTGGTTTAAAGCAGGAGGTGCCACAGAAAGACATCTTCTGCAAAGGTACAGATAAAGATCTGCAGGGATGGCACAAAGAGACACCTCTATATGCAGTAGCTGGAAAAGATAAATGGAGTGGCAAAGTTACATACTGGCAAGTCATCTGAAGTTGATAAGTTACAAACAGCTAAATAGTGAAATCATCCACATTTTTTCATGTCCACTGAAAACTGCCCGGCTTCGGGACTTTTCAGGGACTGTGCATTGAGCCAGCTGGAACTGCTTACATAGGGCATGTTAAAAAATGATGATCAGCCTGAATTCATTTTGTGAGCCTCTGTGACTGAAAATGCTGATGAAAAACAGGAGAACAAATCCAAAACTCTAAAGGAGAATCTGAAGTACTGAAGTGTGTTCAAACCCACTAGAAACCTAAATGAAATGTGATTTATTGTATTCTGAAGGCAGTATATAGCAGCAAAAGAAAGGGCAGTGAAGGATAGGGAAAAACTCAAAGGAATAGAAAATACAGGAGAAATATCCCAACTGCCCTACAATTCCTATCCAACAGAAGTTCTCTTTGCCCTGAGGTGACAAGTGAAAGAAGAGCTTGGAAGGCTTATTGCACTTAGAGAGTGAGCTGCTGAATATTTCTCACAATATGACAAATAGACCATAAGAATAAGCAGCCTGCCAAACACCATACCACATTTCAATTTTGTAACTCATTGTTGTGATATATCATACAAGCCAGAAGCACAAATGGATTAAAAATCAAATTAGTTATAAGCCTTATTAATGGGTGGCTGGTGTCTGGTGGTCTACTGGTGGCTATTAAACACAGAGGTTAAAATATGTTCGAGATTAAAAGATTAAATCATTTGTGATTTCAGAGCCTCTTGCTTTTCCTGAAATTTGCTGGACAGGTGAGACTTCAGTTTGCTCTCAGAAAATGGCATTTCCAAGAGTCACAGCTCACAGCATCTTCCTGGTGATGGATTGCGGTCACACATCTGTTCCCATTCCTTCAGACGTGCCTTCTGTCTTTGATGCCCTTGATCAAACGATCTTTCTTTTCTTTCTCTGACATTTTTGGTTCTCAATGGATCTGAAGAGATTTGCTCCCTCCTCACTTTTTGGATGGTTTTGGATCTGCCTGAAGAGTGTCCACCTGTCCAGGGATGCTTTTAAAGTCGTAGATTGTGAGCCCAGTTTTGCCTCTCCGATCACTTAATTTCTCACTTGCTATTTTTATTTTTGGTCCACCCCATTTCAGATGACACTGATTGGATCCCAAATGTTACATGTCAAAACAGGGGTGAAATGCAGCTCCTTGTGCCTGAAGTCACTTCCACTGCCCCAGTCTTTTCCTACACACAAACACAGTACTGACAGTTTCAGTGTATAAAACTCTGCATATCTTTGGACCCCTATTTTCAGGGAAGTAACAAGAAATTGGAAAACACAGGAAGCATTGTAGAAGATAACTGACACCCTTCAGGTGGGCAAAATGTTTCATTTTAATCTTGAGGCACACATTCCCATGCCACTGCCCCGTGCCTGGCTTTTGCTGTTAGCAACTTGTTGCCTTCACAGCTGAGAGCTCTAAGGTAAAATGTAATGCTTCACTTTGAACTTCTACACCATAATAAAGAACTAAATTGAGGCTCTGACTCACATTTCACAGTCCTTTTGAGGATAGCTGGGGTTTAGGCTCTCTGCCTCTCTCCTCACAGAGATCTCCAAACTGAGCTTAGAGCTACCCCTGAACTGCCACAACTCACAGCCTCCAGATTGATGTAGATCACCACTACCTAGGGTTTATATTAATGCCCTGGGCTTCAGCAGTCCTGGATTAATTGCCTGCAATCCTGAAAACACACTTATGTAGTTTGATATCGCTGTGGAAAGTCCTGGTCCCATTCCTCCCCCAGCCCTGGGCTGTGTGATCTGTGGGAGCCACTCTGCATGGAGCCTCATTTATCTGGCTGCATCGAGGTCCTCTGGCTCTTCTTTAGGGTCATGGCAGGCTGCTGGGGCAGAAAGCAGTGCAGCTTTAGGCTATCTTAAACCAGAAATTAAACTACAGTCCTTATCTGATAGTTTTACAGGCCAACACCGAGGCACCAGTTTTTGCCTGAAGGGGGTGTGTATTTCAGACAAGCTCCAAGACTGGAGTGTCTGGGGCTTGTGCCCGTAGTTGTCAAAAACACAGAGAAGCATTTATTTTTGTGTGACATTTTGTTATTGTCTACAAGGAAATAATAATCTTCCAGATGAAAATCCGAGCCAAATTGCTCAGAAAATCCAGTAGAGAATTCATCCTGCTCAGCTTCTAAAGTGCAATTAAAAAAAAAAAATCGCTGTTGCCAAAAAAACAAACAGCACATATTAAGCCTTTTTATTACCATGTCTAATGTTTTACTAGCTGTGAAATCACATTTTCCAGGATGAACTGTCTCAATACTTCTGAAATATCCTGGTAGCACTCAGTGGACATTTGAAAGAGGAATTCTGTCCCAGCCACAGGCAGCAGACAGAAGTCATCTGCCCGAGGACAGCACAAGACACAGAGTTCCATTTAACCACATTCAGACAGCTCCACGTTCTCTCCTGTTCACAACAGTCTAGCTCCTAAAGACAGGCCCTGGGATTTTTGGTGGGTGTACATTTATTTTCCTCCTCCCTAAAATGGATATGAAATCCTTAGTATTGACATTGATAATGACAACAACAACTAATGTTATGTATGTCTTTCGTCAGCAAACACAATTTGCCAAAAGTATTAATATCTAAAAGGAAGTATTAATATCTGTTTATTCTTAGGGAAAATGAGGTGTGGAGAGGTCGTGACACTTTTCCATGGACACCAAATAGGCCATAGTCAAGGAAGGAATCTAGGTCTACTAGAGCACTTTTCTTTCACCCATAAAGTGTTGTAGCCTATTTTAAAGACAGTTGTGACTGGAAGGAAGAAAGGTCATGACTTGTCCATGTAACCATGGGAAGACAGAGCAAGTACAGAAACCAGACACAAACTCTCAAGAGTTGATAACAGTGTGTACTGGGAGTGCAAGGAAGAAAAGAAAGCCCCGGTTGTACCAGCACAGAGATAAGTGTCTTAACCTGTTGCCTTGGGTCACTGTACCATTTCTTGATTCAAAATTCACCCAAAGTGCAATTCTGGAGTTCTTGCTGTTTCAACTTTTCCACTGATCTCAGGTTTCCAAGGCAATTGTGTAAGGACCAGTTATTCTCCACCACTGTGTGGACTGGTGGTGTTTGAAACAAACACTAAGTTCTTCATACTTTACAAGGACCTTTCAATGGCTACAAACAGGAGCTGTTAATTAAATATGTACATAGTGCTGGTATTTTGCCTTTCATGTGCCTGTACTGGATCATGGAGGAGGGATACAAAAGCAGTTTTATTGTTCCTATTAGATATTATTAATATGATATTCAAGAGAATACATCTACAGCAATGCTGCACTGCATGAAGTCCTGTAGAGATAAGCAGTTAATCAGAGTTCTTGATGCAAGGATCTCACATCTTACATGAAAATTTAAGATCAATATTTGTCCCCTAGGGTTTTTTCCCTTTTTTCTGAAGCACACAAGTAATTTCTTCCTATAACTGCACAAATCCTAAAGGATTAATTCTCCAATTTCTTTCTATGCTGGGCATGCAGGTTTTGGGCAACTGCATCTATTGAATCTATTGAACTTTATGCATTGTTTTTGCATAAATAACATGATGAAATATTTCAGAAATGTTACAGTAGTATTTATATAATAAAAAGAAAGAAATAGGAGGACTGGATCAACTCTACTCTTACAAGAATACACCACAAAAATTTGAAACAACTTTTCTCATTGTTCAGGTGACTCAAGTTACAGAGTTTTCTTCAGATTTTGTCTCTGTGATTGTTTAAGGACTGCAGAAGGTTAAATGAACCCAACAGTAGCCTAAGTGAAACCACATTTAATTCCCTATTTTCTGGATTTTAAAAGTGGGGGCAGGACCTTCGGCTTTGCCTGTCTCAGGAAAAGAACCTGCAAAATCTCAGGTCTGTGTATGAGAGTTAGCGGATAGACGTTGTTACTGAGCTCCCAAATTGCAGTATAAGAACATCATGATGCCAGATGTGGGTGTTGGACTGCACCATGGGCACATCTGCTAAACCCTGGCCCCTAAACCCGCAGAGCCAATGCGTCGGAACAGGAGTTGTGCCTTGCTGTCATGACAATAAGTCTGGGGAGTGTATGAGTGTATGAGTGTTTAGCCCTCGACATCTTCAAGAACAAGTTTGACATGAACAAGGTAGATAAAGGTGGTTCTGCCTTGGGCACTGAATATACTGGCTGAACTTCGGAGGTCTTTTGCAATAGCATGATGCTATGGATTTGAGAAACCAAATTACTTCTCTCAGTGATTCCTCCTGGGAGTTTGGGACAGATCTTACCACTCAATTTCCTTGCAGGAAATTGTAACTCATCTGTCTTCCTTTCATTTTGTGGACACACCAAAACTGCAGAACACAGTTCACACAGTGCTTTAAACATCACCTACTGCTGAGAAACCTTAGCAGCACCCTAATGCCATTCTAATAACAATTCGTCTCTTCATCTTCTTCTCAGTAATGCCATGTTTTGTAGCCATGTCACAACTGTTCTGTTCTATTTATCATTAGAGAAGGAGGAGTTTAGCTGCAAAAAATATTTAGTTGTTATGTTAGTGAAAAAATAATCAAACAGAACCAAGGAGCTCTTACAGGGGAGTAACAGATATCTGCCTCTCATCACATAGTCCTTCTAATACCCTTTTCTCTGCTCTTGGCAAATGTAATTCTGCGCAGTCATAGTCTCCACGTGATCTTGACAATATATTTTCCCCTCCATTTGTTTTTCTCATCACTCCATGCATTTTTCAATCACTTTTCTCCCCAACAGACATAAGTCTCCCTACTGTTTTTCCATCTTCTTGAGTGTCTATCTTCAGCTTAACCACTGCCCGCTTATCACCAGAGCAATGTCTTTTCTCCCTCCAGCTGGCCCATTATCTCCCACTGCCCACAGGGAACACTTGTCTGTAGTTCCAGACAAGGGCTTTCACCCTATGCTAAAGTCAGAAGCCAGAAGCTGCTGAGAGCCTCGCTCCATCTCCACATGTAAACAAAGACACCTTTTCTTCCAGAAACTGCAGGGACCATGAGGCCATTTGGATGCTCTGAACCTCCAAGACATTTGTCAATTAGGAGTGTTTGAACGTGGTTCAGGTGATGAAACCAGCAGCACAAACCCAACCTGTGCAGCATCTTCTTGGTATTGTGACTTCCATGAAGGCAATGATGATCAAAATAACCTTTTAAATATAAGCTCAGAAGTGCTTGAATCAGAGTCCCTTGAAATAGAAAATACCACTTCAAATAAAGCAGTGAATCAGAAACCTCAACAGATAGTAAAACTATCTCAAACACTACAACAATTTATGGAGAGCAATCCATTAGTGGATGTGGCTTGGAAAGGCATGAATCTTTTGGAAAAGAGCTGACTTTCTTTAGCATTTACCCACAAAAGGTAGTGAGCCACATACAAAGGGTCGAATTTGGCTCTCTTTAAAGCAGCCAATCCATTGCAACTCTCAGGATCTCTATATTTACATGACTGGAAGAGAATCAGATTTAGTTAATGCATCCATTTCGGGATGCAGCAAAACAGAGGTGACTGAAAAGTACCAGAACCAGTGTTCTAACTCCTTCTGATGAGCTAATCCAGCAGGAGGCAATCTCTGTGTTCATGGAAGAGGGAATAGTGAACCAATATCATTCACTCCCTTGTTCCCACCAACCTTCCCCAGCTACTATTTTAGCTCATGACTAAACTGCCAGATTTATTTTACCTCCTTGGACAGTTCCAAAAAGTTACAAGTTTTACAAAACATGTGAAACCTGTCACATCTGGAAGACTCATGACTCCAGCTTCTTCCTAAAGCATGATCCTGTTGTCTTGAGCAAAGTTTGCTGTAGGCAGTTTGGGGAGAGCTGCAGGGCTGGGAACTCTTCATCCCTTTGTGGCCTCCTGTTATTAACACTGGGGGTTTTTAACATGTCATTCCAAAAGAGTACCACAAAATTAAACAAAAATTAAAAAACTACCTGCAATTAAAAAAAAAAAAGCAAACCAAAGAAGGATTAAAACATTTAACCCCAAAACAAATCCTAATCCTTATTTTTAGTTCAATTTCCAAAGATATCTTGAATGTGTTATTTTTATCCCAGCTGTCTGTTTGTTTAGCATTTTATTGATTGGGCAGTATTTGATGAAAGCCATTTGTGGGCTGTGTGTTTCTCTTACATCTTTGTCATTGGTTCATTTTTCACTAAAACTTTAGAGTATTCTCCTCATCTTTTAATCCCCGAAAGCCATAAAAAGCTGCATATTAACCACTTCTCTTCCTTCACATTAAAAAAAAGCTATCACTCTGATGTAGATAGACCAGTTTTGGATGATGTGAAATAAGGAAAAAGTACATTTACCAATATAGGGAGGTATAACTCTATATATTTGTTTAAGTAATTGCAAACTGTGGCTCAGGAACTGATTTCCTGCTAAGTTCACTTTTGAATTCACTTTGACTGGACTTTCACTCAACACTGTGTATTAATTTTCTATATGTTTATAGTCATCCATTCTACAGAATCCAGGTTGCCCTTAATAAAGATTGATATACCCAAAATGCAGAAAGGTGAGTCTTTCTCAAAGGAAATGGTTTTTCACCAGGAGCAATGCATCATAAAGTCTGACTTCTGCATGTACACTTAGGTAATAAGTATCCCAGTTTTCCTGTTACTGAGAATGCATTGTAGAGACAGATCCAGAGTTTGACAAAATAAAATACCCTACCTCAAAAGGGTTATTTCTGAGCCTACCTGTGAGACCTGGTGCTTGGAAAACAGAGATAAATAAGTAAAACCACCAGCAGCTTGGGATTGGGCTTTTCAGCATGGTCTAGAGCACAGGAAATAGTGCCAGGTTGAGCGGGCAGAGGGGGAGCACAGAAGAGATGACTGTGCAGGAAGCAAGGAGGCTTCAGAGGAGGGGGACAGAAAGCTGTGCACTGTGAACTCTGCTGGCACCCACCTGTGCTGCTGAGTAGGTCATGGCAGACTCTTGTTTCCAGCTACAAATGAAAGGTGAAAGAGGAGCACTCTCTCCAGCTCCCAGGAGACTGCTTGTTCCAAATGGCAAAACAAATGATCATTTGCCTTTTTTAAAAGGGGAGGAGAAATTAAAATATAAAGAGTTATGAAGATGAAAATATTCATTGTGTCAAAAAATTTAAAGAGCCTGCAATCATGTCAAGAACAAAACAGGAATTCAAGCAGGAAATATTTATACTCAGAATAGTAAACTAAGGCCATGATTCTAATTTCAGATATGCAGTCAACTACCACCAGGCAAAGAGGGGAAAAAAACCCCAGCTTTTACACATTTGGTCAGTGAATGATACAAGCTTCAGAGTGAGGTGGTTTTAGTTGTAGCTAAAACAAAACAATGAGACTAGGAAACTCTCAAGGCAATGGAATAAGGCATGGTCCTTTGACCACAAATGAGTTCAGTTCAAATCTTATAGAGAATAAGTTAAAATTAACTAACTTATGCTTTATTGGACAAACCATTTAATTTAATGTGCAATTCTGTAATTACCAGTCTCTGCTCTGGAAGAGATCAGTGGAGGAGCTGATAGGCCGGGATGAGACATTTTCCATTTATTTAACCTTTGCTTTCCAAGCAAGTTGCAATCTGTCAGTAATGGACTTCTCTGGCTCACAGCATTCCTGTGCAACAAGTAAATGCTCCTACCTCTGTTTTCCAGCTGGGACCTGAGGATTGTGGTCTAGACCACTGCTGGTCAGGGGCACTGCAGAGTTGCATGTTACTATAAGCCTGTCTGCAGGGGTGAAGCTCAGAGTATTACCAGGTGGAACACTAATTCAATTAAAAAGCCTAAGTTTGCTCCTTCTGATGGTGTGGAGGTTCTGATCTGTAAGCCACTGTGAGAGAGGAGCCCTGTGCCCAGATCCCTCTCCCAGGGTTCCCAAACCCAAAAACAGGTGTTCCAAGCAGCCCTGTGACACAGGTGTCACACTGGCTTGGTCAGGACAGGTCAGAAGAGAGCTCTTTTTCCCACGGAGCACTCACATCACAGAGAATTGTGGATCATTAATTATCACACTAAAAGACAGTCATAGTGGCTGTGCATAAATTAGATGTCTTCCCTTAATTCTGGTTTTCCCTAATCTCTGTGTGCCTGGTTGTGTAATGCTAGTGATGTTTTCAAAGAGTTTTTACAGGTTTAACATAAATATACACTCCTATCTTTATGCTACATACAGTTTATTCAATCTCAATGGACCACTGTTATTATCTAGTCTGACTCCAACCATCTGCTGTACCACAGGCCAGAGAATTCCAGACAATGCCTTCTGCATGCATGCCCTAAACTTTAGCCAGCACTCTGATTCTTTCAGAAAGCCATCTCACCACATTTTTGTGCCTCTCTTGGGAACTCGCTCCATTTGAAGCCTGAGTAGCCCAGACTCTGCTCTGGGCAGACTATTAGGCTCACAAAGTACTTATTCTGCGTGGGAGATTTGGCAGTAAGTGGTTTTAAATGCAGCATTGCAACTCATTTACTAGCTTGAAAATTCATCTTACCATTTTGCAGAGGAAAACAATGCGATCAGCTTGTTAAAAAAAGGAACCTGCAAAATGAAAAATATCAAGAAAGCTTTTTGAAAAGATACTCCTAATATGACTCAGAAAGCAAAGACTGGAGTGCTCAGTCACAGCTCTGGCATCTTGTGCTTCCCTGTTTAAAATATCATCTCTCTTTACTGCTTTACCTGTGCTGTTTGTCACTACCTAAAAATACATGCAGTCAGCTCCTTCTTAAAATCAGTAGTTTGTGTATGAACTACAAAGCCAAGTACTTAAAAGTGGGTCTGTGTCTGAACATTTTGTCCACTCTGTCCTGTCCCTTCATGCACCGCTGTAAACAGACACAGAAAGGTAACTCAGAGATGTAGGACCACAAGAACCATTTCAGATGGTGACAGCGGAGAACAGAGAAAGAAAACAGAGACACTGAGTTGCCTGAGGGGTTTTAGGTGTTGTTTGCTTTTCATCTTTGGAAACTGGATGGAGGAAAACATATCCCCAGGTTCCTTCCTCTCTATTTACAGCAAATAGGCTCCGTTATCCTCTTTTTCCGCCCCCATATTCCCTCCAGCTTTTGATTCCAGGGAGGGCTGATCATGATTTGCCTTGCACACAGCAAAACAAGTGCTCTGATTGTTAGCCCAATTTCAGAAAAGCTAGTCAGGTATGGGAGATTTAATCTTTAATTGCATGAAGTGTATTTATAATTAAAACCAATGCAGCTGAAGTGCTGATTCCAGAGTATTAGCACACATTTTGTTCAAAAAGTGCCAGAAGTAGAAGGCACATCAAGACAAACCAAGGCAATATCTAGGAACCACAGAGGATGTTAGAGGATATTTCCAGAAGAAACCTGGGGATTTAGTAGCATAAATCCTATTGCAACTGAGGTACATGTTCCTAAACCTCTTAAGTCAGCATGTAAATCTTCTATTTATATCTTCATGGTCAAAGTCAAGTTTGTTTTCTGTGCCTTTTTAAATCTTTTCTGCTCAGAGCAGCACCACAAATAAATATTTAGTGTGCCAGTACATTGCTAAATTATTCATGCTTTAAATTCATAAATGGGAAAGACAATCTTCCTGGCTTTACACGCTCTCCTGGAGAAATGCGTTATTCATTGGTGATTTTAATTTCATACGCATCTTATTTGTCAGTCAGTGCAAAGCAGAGTTGGAACATAGGGGGAAAACTGACAAAACATTTTAGAGGTATTTAATTTCACCCTACTTCTTTTCAATATTCACCAAAAAAAAAGTGTCAGTTAGACTTATATGAAAATATTTTGAATGCTTTTAATGCTCCCAAAATTGAGAAACATGATTAAACTGGATCAAAGCAGCACCATTCTCTTTGCTGTGGTGACATGTAAGGGCCCTGTGGAAGGTGCACTCCTAGGCTGGATGCTGTCCACCCACAAAATGGATGAGCTGTTCCTGCATGTCATGTAAGGTGGGAATCAGGGAAATGAGAAATCAAGGGGCAGCTACTTGTGAAGGATTTCAAATGAAATGCATGTGTCAAATATAGTGACCTGTGCATGGTGGGCTCCAGAGAGCTGATGGAAGCTGCAATCTGCATGCCATGGGAATTAAATGGGATCAATGAGCATGAAAGTGATGGTGCATCCCATGCCAGAAGGGCCTGTGATATTATCTCCAAATTATTCCATTACCGATTAAGTTCTGTTTACAGAGTTCTTGTTTATTCACTTTTAGCAAACGACTCATATAACCTAACCCGAAGAAGAAAAACAAATTGGGACCATCATCTCTGAAGCATTAGCAAAACATTCAATCTGTTAATGCTGTCAACAGGAGGAGAAACCCCAGCAGTTAAACTGAGTTATTTCTGGTGAAAGGTGTCTAGCTGTTAAAAGGAAGAAGAATAAAAGTGTCAAGGCCACTATAGATTAGGAGAGAATTAAAGTTCTAGATAAAATATGAAATAAACATTGTGTTTCTTGTTTTAATAAGGTGGAAGATGCAGGATTTCTTGTAAGGCCCAGGCAATCAGAATAATGGACCACAGGTAGAAGAGTACAGTCATATCCCAGGTAAAGGCCAAGTCCAGGGATCTCAGTACACCCAGAGCACTGAAAAATCCCTAACCTAGAATGCTGGAAAAATATCAATACATAAAACCCAACCAAGATAGCAGGAACTATAAAAAGCTTGCTGGATTGGAAATAGTCCCACAAGAAAAATAGCATGGCTGGGGGGAAGAGAAAATTCAGCATGAAAGTAATCACTGTTAACCAGAGACTTTTCAGATGTGATATTTCCAATAGTGGTACAGCAGGGCAAGTATTTTCCCATAAGAATAAACAAACCCTTGTCCTTAATACTTCACTGCAGAACTTCAGACCCCTGTGCTTTAGAACAACAAAGATGGTTTGTAAGTGGTACTTAAGATTTGCTGTGCAACTCTATAAGACAACAAGTCTGATCTCCTCTCACCCTAAAGTCATTTATCTTATGTTTAACTTGCTTGGTTTAAGAAATGAAAGAGAGATGATCATTCTGTAAAATGTGAGATGATGGATTGAGTATAAACCATAGAGGGAGGACTATTAAAAAAAGTGCTGGAACAAGGATTTAGCTGTCAGTAAATTTGGACTAAGGATCACATGGCTGTTTCTGTTAAAAGAGTGAGGATTTTAAATGCCTCACTCATAACGGAGGAAAGGTAACCTAGATGATCTCAAAGTAGAGATTGTCAGATTATGAACAGGATATACAATGTTTACAAAGGTGAAAGGTGTCTGGAATTGATGACCCAGAACCCACCACTCCTTTGTCCCCTATTCATCTCCAAGACTGCAAACTGCCTTGGTCACCCTTCAGATGGGCATATACAGAGGTAATATAAGAAATGGGTTTTTTATATTGGGGCTTTTTGGGTCAAATCTCCTCTTTTCCAGTAACACCTTTATCCATGTTCCACAAACAGAAATTTTTTTGTAACTAGTTGTTCCAGAGCTCAGTGTGGAAATGAAACACACAGTGGCACTGGCTTTGTGTGAATTAGGAAGTTTCCAGAAATTCTTTTTTTCATCTTTGCAAAATAACACTCCATACCTACCAGAGAGGAGCGTGAGCTTTTAAGACATCAACGCCAAAAGTTCCTAAACTGCTGCCCACCAAGTGATCCCTCAAGCCCTGAGCTTGATCAAGGTGGTACGAGAAATAGAAATGGTGAAGGTCTCTTGCCACCTGAGTTAATGCATCCCATGGGAATGCAAGACAGGTCAGCTGGACCACAGCCTGAGCAGCTTGACGGCTGCCAGGCCACAGCTGGCATCTCCCCACAGTGTTGCCCTGTGCCGTGTTTGGTGCCAGCTGGCCCTTGTCTTCCATCCTGTCTCACATCTTCCATCCTATCCCAGTGCTACAACAGGATATTGAGGCACAAAACTGGCAGTGAAATCACTCTTCCAGTTTTGAAAATGTTCCTGGGATGAAGTACCTGTGTTTCAGGTTGCAAAATCTTGACCATGACGGTCATTCAGGGTTTGCTTGTATTAAGTTTTTCCAGCACATGTCCATGAGGCTCAGGCACAGTGAATGATCCCTCAGCCATGGTTTGTGAGGCCCCTCGACACAGCTGGCCACCACATCGCTGCTGCCTTTGCAAACCTTTCACCAGGGGCTCAAATGAATGAGGTGCACCTGGGGCTGAAACTTTCTTATGGTACAGAAAGTTTGTAAAACTCTTCTCCAAAATGTGTTCAATAAATGAGAAAATACTTTGTTTTAAGATGCTTGGGCTGGAAGACTGTCAAGGGTTGACCCTGTCTGGATGCCAGGCAGCCATGAGAGATAGGGACCAGGAGAGATCACAGGCAAAACAGGCTCAAGCTTAAAGATATGAAAGTTAATTTATTACACTAACAGAAACAGAGTAGGATAATGAGATGTAAAATGAGCCTTAGAAAACACCTTCCCCCCACCACTCCCTTCTCCCAGCTCTGCCTCCTACTCCAAGAGCACAGGGAGACAGGGAATGGGGGTTTTGGTCAGTCCATAGCTTCTTCTGCTGCTCAGGGAGCGGAGTCGTTCCCCTGCTGCACTGTGGGGTCCCTCCCCACAGCAGACAGTTCTCCAGGAACTTCTCCGACGTGAGTCCATCTTATGAGCAGCAGCTCCCTGTGAACTGCTGCAGTGTGAGTCCATCCCACGGGCAGCAGCCCCCCTCAAACTGCTGCGCCGTGGGTCACTGCTCCACGGGGTGCAGTCCTCCAAGGACAGGCTGCTCCAGCCTGGGAGCAGGGCCCCTCTCTCCATGGGTCTCCCACAGGATCACAGCCTCCTTCCAGGTATGCCCCTGCTCTGGTGTGGGCTCCTCCAGGGGCTGCAGGTGGATCTCTGCACCCCCGTGCCCTCCATGGGCTGCAGGGGCAGAGCTGCCTCACCGTGGCCTTCACCATGGGCCGCAGAGGAATCTCGGCTCTGGCACCTGGAACACCTCCTGCCCCTCCTTCTTCACTGACCTGGGTGTTTCCGTGATTGTTTTCTGCTTACATATGCTCACTTTCCCTTCTCTGGCTGGAATTAAAACTGCTCCACCAGAATTGTTTTGATTTTCTTCTTAAATCTGTTATCACAGAGGCGTTACTGCTCCTTCTAATTGGCTCAGCCCTGGCCTGCAGCATGTCCATCTTTGCAGCCAGCCAGGGATTGGCTTTGCTGGACATGATGGTGGAAGCTTCCAGCAGCTTCTCACAGAAGCAACCCTGTAGGCTGCCCCCCAATACAAAAAACCAGGCCTTGCAAATCCAAGACAAGGATTTAATTCAGATTAATCTTACATTAGCTTCAGAAACTAGCTTCCTGTTCCTAAGATCATGTGAACTGTGTTCACATTTAGTTAGAGACAGTGTTTTGCAATATCTCTAACAGGTCAGGGCATCTGTGGTCCCACTTCTGTTGGTGTCCTTCACATGATCATTTCAGTAGTGACTTAAAAAGCATTCATGGGTAAGGCAAAAAAAAGTTATGTAAAGAGATCCCAACTAGAGCACAAGATCTCTAAAAACTAATCCTGACAGAAGATCTTAGAAGATCTTGTCACTGAAAACTATAACCTTTGAGAGCTGAAAGGAGGGATTACTTCACCAGGAAGGTAGTTGCTACCACAGATGTTGCCCTGGGACACTCCTGGTAGTTTCTTTTCAATATTAATCATTTTTCCCAAGTGTTTAGAAAATGGTTGCAATTAGGATTAAGGAGGGCAAACTGGGTGTAGTTTTGATGAAGATGAATTAGAAATATCCAGTCTAGCCAGGAGTCAATGCTTTTTCTCTCTGTTCATTCTGGATGAAAGTTTTAAATGCAGGTCTCAGGCAGCAAAGGAGTGTATAAAAACCAAATGAGTTTAATAGATTGTACCCTTAAATTTTACTCACAATTCAAGAACTGAGCCAGACTACCAGGTGAGATAGAAGATGTAGAAAAAATATCGGTTTTTAGTATTTGTGTCCTTTGCTTGAAAGTCTGTATTAGTAATAGTGAAAAATAAAGGGATAGCAACAGTCCTACATCAACTTTACGATACTTCATACCCTGAAACAAGGATTGCCACACTGGGACAAAGGTACTCAGGAAAAGCTAGCTTGTATTTGTCTCTGGTGCAAGGAAAGAGTGGCCATTGGGGTATGATACCTGATGACTTATGGAAATAAAAATAATGTCAAATTTATAAATGAAACCCCTAAAGATTCAAATCTTACCATGCAGGGACTGACAGTGACAGCTCTGAATGTTTCCAGTGAGAACATACATAAAACAGAGCTCCTAAGTATTGACTAATCTCCAACCTTTATGTTGTTTTTACCATCCCTCCTCCTTTTTACATCCACTTCCTTGGGGATTTTAAAGGAGTCCTCTCCACGAAGCCAGTGGTTAGAACCAACACAAAAGCAGACTGGTAGGGGAGCATTTGCAGCTTTCAAAGAGAACAAAAATGTTCTACCTGGCTCTAGAAGCACAAAACAGAGCAGATAAAATTAATGATGAAGTTAAATATGGAAATAGCAGGAGATTCTGCTGACTTAAAAGGGAATATTTTAAAATATTTTTGGCACAGTAAGTGGATGCAGAGTTTTAGAAAGATGACTTGAGGGAAACTGGGAAGAGTGTGAAGTTTGATGGTTAACCCACTTTCTAAAAGCTGCAATCCAACTTCTAGCAATAAGGAAAGCCCTGCAAACATGACCTGGCCTGTGCATGGGCATGACCCCAGCAGACCTACCTGCCCCAAGCCCACCTGTTTGGCATGTGCACTGCAAAGAGTACCCTGAACCCAGATCAAACTTAGTTGTGGCTGGGACAGCAATGGCTGCCTGTGGCATTGCCAACAGTAAAATATATTCTCCATTGCCATTTGAAGGTTACTCTGTCTGCTTCTACAGATAAGTCAGGTTTGGCTGCTAACACACCCCCAAGGCAACTTACTGTAGTCAGAGCATGCCTGGGGAGCTCAGCTTTCAGCAGAGATATGGCTCTGCCTCATGGTTTTAGTGGTCTAAGATGCACAACTATGACTCGGGGCAGACAGCTCCAACAGGCGTGCTGGCAAAAAGCTCATATCTGCCAAGCTGACTCCAAGGTGGTCAATTTGAGTCTGTATTTTGAAAAACTCTATTAAAATGATTCTTTCCTACTGTTCTGAGAATCTAATGTGTCTATAAAACCTGAACAATATGAAGCTCTTTGGCTCCTCAGATGTGCAGCTGTACAGGAACACAACTCCCAAAATGCTGCCCCAAACCCAGTGAAAAACTGTGTGCTCCTGGTGGGAACCAGGCATAATAATAAAACTTGTAACAATGTCAATCTTGCTGGCTTTAGCCTCTCCTTTGAGAATTACCCCACTTTCTGCACACATTTGTTAGTTATACAAAATGCTTTCAATATTTAAAATGCATTGGACATTATTTGCTGGTTTAGATTGGTGAGGTGAGCCAAGCAAGTGCTCAGTGAGTGTCCTGTAATGCATGGGATGGATTCCTGAATAAAATTTGATAATCCCAACTCCCAGATTTTTGCCAGTGGATCATTTCTGTGGTCTGCCAGAAGGTCATATCCAGATCTGAGAGTGGACAACTGAGTACATACATAGTCAGTGTGTGCAAACAGGAGGAAAACAGCATTGGAACAAAAGAGTTTAAGTATTTTCCAGTCATTCCATTGCTTCTGCTAATCAAAGCTGTCCAACAGGGCTTTCCTTATTGACCTCTTGGAGATGCTTTCACTCCTTAACAAGAAGATCACAGAGCAACATTCAGCACAAGTCAGATACAATTGTAAAATAGTGGGTTTCTGTTAATTTGCCTCTTTGTTGAGCATTTTTACCGTTATCAACTGTGAGCCTAAGTTAAAACTTCATAATCCGTCAGTGAGCAGTCCAGTCACATCCCAAGTAGAGTATTTCCCCATTAAATCCAAAAGCACTATGAAAAGTTGAGCGTAGAGGAGGGGAAAATGGTTTTCCTGTCTGCAGGAAGCCAAAGCATCCGTGTTCCTGAAGAAGACAACAACTCAAAAAGCTGCAAAGTCATCAGGAACAACAAGCATATGTTCTTCGGATAAATACAAGTGTTAGAACATTTTAGGGGAGGAGCAGCATTGCCCAAGGCTCCCTGGCTTTGCAATCTGTCAGGGAGAAGCTTCATCAATAATTTATTGAGAGGAATAGTTTGCAAGGCAGCACCTCACGCACACTCCACACACTTGGTGGGAACAGATGCACTGCAGTGAGAGGACACAGCTGCACTCACGGCTGCTCAGGGAGGTATTTGATTAAAGGCCATGGCATTGCCTGCCTGAAGGGAAAGCAGAGCTTTAAAAGAGTGGGGGGAGGGTTTCGCATTGCTCTGCATGAGCCACTCTGGGCAGGAGAGACCCTTCCTCTGCTCTCCCTTATCCCAAACCCATGGTTTGCAGATTAGGGTGCAGCCTTAGAGGAGGTTTCCACACCACACTCTGTCCTGAAAATGTGGAAAAACTGAGATTGGAGTTGCCCTATTTTACTTCCTGATTGGTAATCAGGGGCTGGGAAAGCTTCACTCCCATATTTTGGTGCACATCATTTATAGTAAACTCTTGACTGCTCCATATAGTGGCTCTGTGGAGCACAGCAGGTTCGTGTCCATGTTAGAGGATGAAGGAGCCCCAAGACTTTATAGCTGCAGATTTGGAGGCTCACTTGTATGCCTGTGTGACAGCCCCAAGCTTCCTCTGTGCTCTAAGGACAGCAACACTTACACGAAGTCAGCAGAGTCACTTCTGTTCCCCTCAGCAGCAGTCATGGGGCCTGGCATTTAGCCTGGGCTCTGAGTTAAAAGAATGAGAAAAAATGTTGGCATTTTGGTGGAGGGTTGATCTCCTGCTCTACCACAGATTTCCTGTGTGCCCTTGGGTGGCTGCCCTGTGCCACCTGGGACCTGCTCCAGCCAACAAATACTGTATGTGAGTACCTGCTGGCAGAAAGGGAAAGGGAAAAGGCAGGCAAGATTTTAGCTAGGGAAAAAAACCCAGTCATCAAAACCAAAGGGGCAAACCCATGACCTTCCCCTGCCCCTGCACAGATCACCCTGGTGGTGGCACAGAGCAGCTGTATCAAGCTGCTGGTGGCTCCTAAGTGAGACAGCTCCTGCTTGGTGCCACACAGAGGTGTTCAGCTGGTGCTGAACACAGTGAAGTGGTGCCACAATTAAAAAATACCAATCAGCTTATATGGCTGCTGCCTTTGCTACAACCTACCATCCAGGTAATCACTATCAGCCAGCAGGGCTGTCCCCCATGGGAAACGCTTCGACATGGGATGGTCAGTGAAGGTGTTAATGCTGTAGTTAAGGGGACATGAGAATTTGGACAGGTTGAAAAGGCCAAGGATAGTTTAGATTAACAATGTGGGCTTCTAAATACCCACATGGGAGAGAAGGGGGAACTTCACAAAGTGCTGAAATGGAGTCAGTGCTGAGGGACAGGGAAGGGCAGAGGATCAGATTTAAGGAAAGAAATACAGAAATAGCAAGACAGCAAGGACTGCAGGCACTCAAGGGCAGCAGCAGCTAGTTTGGATCAGATCAGATCTATGAGTTCAGGAAGACTCTGAAATTGGATCAGGTCATACAAAGCGTGCCCCTTCTTCCAAGCATGAAATGGAAATTCTGTATTTTCATTGCCATGAAATTTGCATTTAGCTTTGTCTGCTTAGGAGGATAGATGCTTGTTACTATGCTTCAAATGTCATACCCCTTTGGAGATAAACACTGAATAACTCTGTGGGAACTGAAGCTCACAGCTTCCTTCTTTTGTAGCAGAATCAAAGAAGTACCTGACCTGAGTAGGTGTTAAGACTCTCACTGTGCATGTCCTTTTCAACAGGAATTTAAAATGTTCAGTGTTTCCTTGGATCTGGTCTGAAACTCAGTTTTAAACAGAGAAGCAAAAGACTGCAGAAATATAGTTTGATAGTGACTCAGAGGAGTTTGCATCCCAGGGAGGAAAGGAAATGCCACAGGCAGGAAGCAGCATTATGTTTCCATCCTCTTTTTCCTGAATGCAGAGAGCTGTGTCCCATAATAAATTACCATGTTATTAATTTAGGATAATAAAAATTGACATCTTTCAGTAATTGCATTTTGAGGCAGTCTAACCAATCCCAATTTTCAAATAAAATATCCTATACCTGACACACAGAAACATGCTCTAAAGGGAAAAAAAAAAAAAGAGAGAGAGAGAGAGAGAGAGAGAGAAAGCAATATCTAATGAAGTTTTAGGGGTTTATTGTGTAGTGCTACTTAATACTCTTCTGAACTAGGAGCAAATGATTCCTTTTTCTATCAATGACTGATTAAATCATACAAATGCAACTACGTCACAATAATGAATAATGCATCAGGAAATTGAGTAATACAAAAAAATTTTCCTTTGTATGGCAGAGAATAGTCTTATGAATCAAAATCACAAATTATTTTTTAAGTACATTGGTTAACTTGTAAGAAGAACAAACATCTGATTGAGGTGGAGATCTCTGTGATATTCTATTAAGACTGTAGCAGTGGGTTGGGTTGTTGTAAAGATTTTCTAAGCTCAGAATGCCAGATAATTCTTTGCTGCTGTTGCTTGGAGTCCCCTGCAGCTGGGCCAGAAAGGAGGCAGGACACCAGCACAAATCAAATACCTTCACTCAGCTCAGCACAGAGAGACACTGCAGAAAGTGATTTTCAGAGGTATGGGCAGACAGGGATGTGAAGGGAAGGAACACAATGCAAAGCACTGACAGCTGATCAGCAGATGCATGTTGTCTGGACTCTGTGTGCTTCTACTGCAAAGCGGTTTTTCTTGAACAGAGCAAGTGGACAAACTGATATTATTCTCAGTAAGACAGTGAGGACAAGTGACACCCTTTAAGCATCTGTGTCTCAGTTATTATCCTCCAACTGTTCAATTATCTTCCAGTAAACTCTATCACTAGAATGGCAGTGTAACTGCTGGTGAACTTGGGTTTTCTGTCTGGATACCTAGGTCAAGAGGAAATCAGCCTCATCACATTGGCTAGCAAAGTAGCTCTGCTGCCAAAAATTTGTGGTGTAGAAGCCTAGATGTTAATGAACACAACTCTTTATTCCAGAAGTTACCTTATTTTCTTGGGTAATGACTATCAGTGGCAAAGGAGTTCTGCCTTTTTATTTCTTACATTTTCCCATCTTAATTGAAAGAAATTCAGATATGTGTTTCCAAACGTCTCTCTAATTCTTCTAAGGCTTTCATACAAATGACTGTAAAAAAGAGAGAGCAACTTTTTACATGAGCAAATAGTGATAGGACAAGGGGCAATGGTTTTAAACTAAAAAAGATGAGATTTAAATTAGGTATTAGGAGGAAGTCTTTTACTCAGAGTGTGGTGAAGCACTGGAACAGGTTGCCTGGAGAAGCTGTGGGTGCCCCATCCTGGGCAGTGTTCAAGGCCAGGCTGGATGGAGCTCTGAACAACCTGGTCTAGTGGACGGTGTCCCTGTCCATGGCAGGGGGTTGGAAAAAGATGGCCTTTAAAGTTCCTTCCAAGCCAAACCATTCTATGATTCTATGACTCTTGTTTGCACAAACAGCTCAGGTCAGAATTCAAAACAAGGACAAAGTTTACAAGTGTTCAATGACATGATAAGGAACAGTTCCTCACTTCCACCAGCTGCCACCTTCTGTTTCTCAAGTGTAACTCCTCTCCCTAAGTGTTACCTCCAGATAGGAAGAAAGACGTATTTATGTCCTTCCAAATGAAGGTTGTGCTACAGTTGGCAGCACAATTTAAGAGAATCGCTGAAAATAAGGCTTGGCCTATTCAGTCTCTTTTAATGTAATGGCCTTACAAAATTAAATCTTCCCTCCTGTTTTTCTGGCTATGGGAACATCCAAGAATCCCAGTTAAGGTCTAAGGTAGCTGGAATGGGGTTCAAACAGACCTGGCAGCTCTTCTCTGCATGTCACAGGAGGGACAGACCTGTTTCCACAAGATGATAATATTTTTTACTAGGAAAATCTTGTAGATGTGCTCTGAAATACTGCATAAACTAATATAAATGAAAATCACGAACCTGGCTTTGACCATCTTTAGTAGCTCCGTATGTAGTGAGGTACCTGAAGCCCAGCTACCAGGGAGTGTTTGGGGAACATTTGAGTAGCCCACTGATTCCAGGTCACAGAAGGAAAAGTCTCAGTGTCTACTTCTGTAAGTGATATTTTTAGATTTACTAAAGGCTGAAATAATTCAGGTATTATTTGTTTATAGCTATCCCAGTACTATATGGGCAGTTGCTAAATTAGATTTTGAAAAATTTTTTTTTTTAATTTTTTTACTAAGATAGATGCATCAGGGAGAGCTCTGTTATTAAGCTGGGGGAGAAAGTAACATTTAATTTGCAGATCTGCCAAGGGGCTATTTGGAACACTAAATTATCCCTGTAGATCTCTAAATGAAATTGTATTTCGCTTTCATATGACATTATTCAGATAACCGATAACTTTGTTGAACTGCAGACATAAATGCTGTATCAAAATTAATACACAGTCCAAGCCAAAGGCCACCAGGATGGCTGCATGGCCAGACTCGATTGTGATGTAAGAAGGTGGAGATGTATTGAATTCTGATTACCAGGGCTGCACTTCTAACCCAGAGAGGCATGAAGATTTGGTGAGTTATGGAAGCAAGTTGTTTGTAAGCCTCGGATATTGGATTAAAGACCAGAGGTCTTAGAATTGATGGAGTGTGAAGTTTTTTAGTAATCATAAAAGCAGCGCTTGTCCCACAGTTTATTTTCTGTACTTTGCACACCACCTCCTGCCCACAGCAGTCACATAAACCAGAGCGTCACTTCCAATTGCATACCTGCCTTTATGCCTAAAGGATTCTTCTCCCAGTGACACACAGCTCTTTAGGACACATCCTTGGAGGTTAGGATGCTCAGGAATGCACTCCCTGCTGGATTACATGCTTTCAGAGCTGGGGAGAAAGGTTTGCAGATTATTCCTAAAGGTATCACATCCAAAATTCAGTCAGCCAGTGTTCAAACACTGCCACAAGAGCCCAAAAACATCCTCAGCTGAGGCCACTGAATAACAATTCATGTGAAAATTAGTTATCTGCATGCACCCATGATATCACCTATTCCTCCTTAATGTAGAGGAGTGCAGGGCAAGAAGGGACTTCCCAGATCCCTATGTTTTGACCCTGCTGTTGCAGGCAGCCAAATTATGTGCCGTCTTCAAAATAGTTTGGTTTTGTATTCAGAAACTCTTTCAGAGCCTTGCTCCTCTGATGATTAGAAATTTCTAATTAAAGAGTATCCCTAGCTAGCCTGTGTAAGTCTGTTCTTTCACCTACATTAATTAAGCTCTTTTCTGGTGCTGAGTATCCATGCTGTGCATTTGCTCATCCTCACAGATTTGTTGATAGCTGCCATACACTTGCTTATCCTTCTTGTACCAGGCTGTAGAAGTTTTACTCTTCGTTTCTCTTTTCATAAAGGACACTCTCTTGCTCCTATCCACTCTACTTTCCTGCTCCTGCCGGTTTGTGATTCATCTCACTTAAATGTAGATGGCCAGAATTTTACATTTACACTTTACATAGAAAAATGTTACAATTCCTGTTGCCTGACCACTGCCCTACACAGTGGTGTCATTACTTACCTACCTCTACTGGAGGTGCTGGTGCCATTGTAGCCTACTAAGGTATTTATCTTTTCATAGCCATGCCGCACCTCTGGCTCACAGTCACCTTGTGAAGGAAGATATTTATCTTCCCTTACCATTTCTCCTGTATTTGTCTGCTAAGTGATCTTGCAAGGATTAGTGAAAAAGATTGTCAGCAACTTCCCTGAGACTGACATAGCTCCTGTCAACTACTAAAGCTTCCTTCCTGTCATTTCACTGTACAGTCCTTGAACAAGTCCTCATGTTTTCTGATTTTACTTTTAGTTTACCACACAGCACTGTCTCAAATGGTTTTTGATTTTTTGTACAAGGTAAATCCCATGGGTATAATCTCTTTATCAGACAAAGGTATCAAGCAGCACAAAATGCTGTCCTTTTGATAAACCTGTGTTGTTTTTTAGTCTGCTTTCTGCTCACCTCCATGTCTGATTTTTCCTTGCTTTCACGGTGATTCAAAGACACTTGGTACAATTGCAATCAAGTTATTAATGTTTGATTGTCTCTATCACTTTTCCTGCTTTTAAAATTTCTTTTTTCAGTGACAGCACTATTTTCCAACAGTTGTAGCACGCATTTACAGATTTGCTGCTGTGAATGCAATTTCATCCTTCTGGCTTTTGGTATTGCAGGACGGTGATACTCCAGCCTGTCCAAGAGGAACACATTAATCTCTTTGAGGTCACTATTCCCTCACATTTAGCACTGTGCACATTTAGCACTGTATTTTCCATACATGCATTCTCACTGACCAACACACCTTTAATTCCAGCTCCAGCCTCATCCATTTTTTTGAAAACTGGTGCTAGGCAAACAAATAGGTTTTGATCTATAATTTTTTTAATCCTTAAAGATAATTAAAACCTTATTTTCTTGTCCACACTAAACTTGAGATTCAAGGGAAAGTCTAGTGGTCATCACAACACAGGCAAGAGAGAAGGGCCAATGCCCAAAAAACGTTGATAAGGCAGAGCTGCATTTAAATGTAATTCTCTCTTGCTGAGAACTGTCCTGTTTTACGGATGAAGGATGATCTACCAACGTAGGATTTCATTACCTTTCCTTTGATATATCAGCACATTCAGTGTTACAGCCCTCCCACCTGTCTGCTTTAGTTTATTGTCTGCCATTACCTTGCAGTGCTAAGGACAGCCTAAGCTGAGCTCCTCACAGCACACACCTGTCATTCCAGAGGTCCATAAAGTGCTGTGCCTAAGAGGCTGTCTGAGTAAACTATAAGAATGTAATAAAGATGACTGGAGTGCAATTACAGCTGCTAACTCAGCTTTTAAAATGACATCTTAAGTCAAGATCATTCAACAAATAGACAAACCATAGGCTGCAACTGGGAAAGCTTTGACTCCTTGGCTAACCCTACCCTGGCTCTGAGACCTTGGGCCAATCTTTCACCTCTCCAGGCATCCCTTTCCTCTCCTACCTTGTCTCTTTAGTCTACTGGATCTCTGGGGACTGAAGTGGATTTTTCTTTCATTTCTTTTTGTTGCCTGATGCTTCTCACAACACAAAAAATACACCAACTCCCTCAGAGTCTGCTTCTGTTTTACTCCTCCACCCCCACATGAAAGCTGAGCTGTTCTCTTCCTGTCCTGGGTGTTGTCACAAGCAGATGCACACCTGGGAGTGTGAATTTTCTGCTCAGCACACAGGGTGTGACACTGGTGGGACAAAGGAGCTAGGTGGCTGGATCCTTCACAAGCCCAAACTGGAACTTTATTTGAACTAAACCTCAGCAGCACAGGAGCATCTTTTTCATTCTTTAAGGGGCTGTGCCTTGAGGTACATTACTCATTTCTTTCTGCATCGTGCCAGAGGATTTACAGTAGAGTAAGTTTTTCTCACTCTCACAAGGAATATCTTCTTTTTAATTTGCTTAAGCCCCTTCAACCTGCTACCAAATTCCCTTGGCTGATGCTGCCCTTTCCCATTTTGTCTTTGGCAATGATAAACCCAACATGCTGCACATGTCTCAGGTGCTGGGAAGGTGCATCTATGCTGATGTTTCTTATCCTCTAGCAGTTATTTGTGCCCTGTAAGGTATTAAAAAGTCCTTCCCAAGAACATTACTGCAAATAAAGCACAAATGCCCTTTTTTTCTATATGTGGAATTGACCAAAAACTCAGCATGAGAACAATAAGTAATTACTGCACACTGGCCTTATTTATATTTAGTTATATATAAGAGGCATTGTAACTTCAGCTCAGGTGATACCCGAGGGAATTGTTTTTTCCAGAAGCTTTCAGAGTTCTTTGATCAAAAGGCAAGTCAAGATGTTTTGATCTGTTCCACCCACCCATGAGTATGGCTTTAGCTCCCTAAGAGCACATCCTCACACCTGAGAGGTGTGCTCTCCTGCCTTATTTGCTCTCCTGCCTTCTTCCTGCAGATTAAGTCACCTCCACATACTCTCTCCTTAGGAGAAAGTCCATGAACATGTGTGAAGAGACAGATGACTAAGGAAAATAAGAGCAGCCCTCCCTGATGGGTTGGCTCAAGTCTGATTCAGCCAAAGTCTCTGAATGCTGAGAATCTCTACCATTACTAAATTTTGCCAAATGGTCCCTCTCTGCTGTGAGCAGGTCTGTCCAATGCAGGTGGGCAGCAACGTGACATTTTTACCACTGCTAAAGCACGTTTTCAGGTACAGCAGGGTGTAGAGGTTGCATTTTCAAAAGCAAAAAGCTTCCCTCTTCGTATCATTGCTTTTCAATAGATTACTGAGCACTCACCAGTGTTAAACTTCTGGGACTGATTTCTAACATAGACATGTGAGATTTGCTTCTTCAAAAGTCGTTAGCAAGGTTTGAACCCCTGACCTGTGGAGCTGAACACAGACCTACCCTTCTCAAACTCAAAGCTGAACTTCACCAGCTGCATCAGACTCTTATCTTCTTAGACAACAGGGATGCATGACGTACACTTTGAAGGCACCTGCAAGTTCTCCTGAAGCCAACTATCTGAGGGCAAGGACTTGGCCTCTCAGTATTTTGTGGATTTTCTTGCTCAGACCAGTCAATTAAAACACAGTGACATTTGCCACAATACTCCCTTTTCCAGCTGTCTTTTAGGGTTTTTCAACAGGCTTTGGTGCCCAGCAGGAGCTATAACAGGAGCAAGTGTCTGACATTTTAAATTCAATTCCGTGACACTTGTCGAAACGACCCTTCTGAAGTCAGTCATGTAATTCTCCCCTCATCCACCTGTCCAAGCAGGTCTGACTTGAGTGAATGCTTCTGCTGACAGAATAAGTTTTCTTTGGTAAATTTATGACAAGTGTAGTATTTATCGATGAAGGCTGAATTGAAGATGAACCCAACGTAAAACCTTTCCCATAACCGTAAGCCAAAGGAGAGAGACAAAAAATAATTAAAAATAAGAGAAAGAAAAAGGCATCAACTTTGCAACTTAGACCAAGCCCAGGAGGAACATGACAGAGACAAAAGATGTTTTGAGCTCTGAATGTATCAGAGTGTGCTGTAGAATGCCACTAGGACACTGCTATTAGTACCACCCACTAGTGAGTTCTTCAGTTCAGGTTTCCAGAAGCTTTGAAACATTGAATATGGAGGGTAAGGTGGAAGTAAAAAGAGAAATGGAAATAGAAAAACACCACCACATTTTTGTCTTGCCTGACTGGGGTGGTGGTCCCAAACTACATGGACACCCACTGAGTGCTCCCTCAATAGTAGAAATTTCCCTGCTTAATGGTACACTTCCCAAATGGCCACTGTGGTCCTCTTCAGAGCACTTCATTGTTCAGCCACTTAGCAATTTACTTGTACCTTCTCTCACAGCTGTTCTGACTCAAAAGGATGCTTTGCTGTCAAGAGGATTTATCCTCTGGATAGAGACACAAACCTCCAAGCTGTGGAGCCAAGGGATGGTCTGGAGAGGGAAAGGGGACTCTACCTTATCTCCCTTTCCTGCTGCTGCTGACAGGGGTTTGTCCTCCTGTTTGTATATCTGAATGTTTAACATAAGCAGGAATGGTTGTGATACAGGCTAAGCTTGCTGGGTCCAGCTCTGGAAGACCTGAAGGGTCTGTCATCTGCCTCCCTGTGTTGTCACTCTCTCGAGACACCAAGGGGGTGCTCAAGACACATCCCAATTTAACAAACCCCAATTTAGCTGTTGCTCATGCCTCAATGTCTCCTCGCTGCATTTCAAGAAGCAAAGCAGTACCTTTATCCTCTGTACCATAGCAGAGTCTTCACTTCCGGCACAAAGAAAAGTTAGGTGCTGAGATGAACATGTAAAACAGCAGAGCTAATTGATTAGAAAATATTCAGCAAGATATTCCTGCTTAAAAAATCATGAATCAACAGGAGTTGAAATCCCCCTCTTTGACAGTTAATTTTTGGTAAAGAAGGTGAGAGATCAAAATCCACATTCAGTATCTGAGTGAAGGAAGGAGACACAAACTACTCTCTTCCCATATGTGCTGATGTATGGCTGTTATCCAGAGTGGAATCAGACATCGAGGGGAGGTTGAAAGAGCCCTTTCCCTCCTAAAAAGAAGAGCACCCACAGGGAGTGCAGGAGAGGGACTTGACTACCAACTTACTTGATCTCCCAATACTACTCTGTTTCTCAACCTTCTCTTCCCTATTTCTCAGGAAAAATAAATAAGTGAACACAAACATTTTAATAGGTCTCCAATGCACATTGGTTTGGCGCAAATAACTCCTCGAAGCGTCAACATTTTTCACGAGACAGGAAAATGGATTCACGCTCACTTCTGGTGACACAAACCATTTTCTGCTATGAACAGCCAGTGTTAAAATCTACCTCTTAACATCCATCCTTCAGCCAGTTTCTGAAATATGTGCCCCTTCAAATGTGCTTCTGTTGGGTTTCTGATTAGCTTTCAAAGGCTAATCTACCTCATGAGAATTTAATTGCTTAGGGTGTTGATACATAAGGACCACAGTGCATTAACGACCAAATAAAAGACATTTCATTCAACATGAAATGCTACTCTTATTATTCCTTTTAATCATTTGAATGGGCTTGATGATAAGAGGCAGAAATATTCTCAGACATCCAAGAATTATTAATCTTGTTTGTTTATGCATGGAAAATGGATAGATTCATGTAATATAAAACAAGGGCAAGAAAAAAGTAATTTTACACAAATGTCTTTTTATTTAAATACTTGCTTCTGCTTCATATGATTGAAGAGGACAAGAAGATCAGCAGAATAAAAAGAGTTTTTAAAAATTAAACTGTTCTTCCAACATTGTCCTGTCTGTTTTCTTTCACACACAAGAATTGCTCACAGACACCTTTGTGGCAATTTTAATGACTTTGTTAAGCCTCTGAATGAAGGAGGAAAAGCTCACCAACACAGGGAAAGCTGGAGAGTACAAAAATAACAGAGGGTCAGAGAGATTTCACCCCATTGAAACACGTCTTTATAAGCCCACTGAACTTTTTCAAACAGTAATCTACTGCTTGAAAACAGAGAAACACACCCCCACTGCACAGCCAGGGATGCTGCCATAGGAGCAGGTGCATTGTCACAGTCTGCATACTCTGAAATACCTGTGAACCTCCCTTTTGGAGGCAATACTCCTGAAAAAAATATTACCACATGCTTTATTAGTGCCTGTTCATATGTGGAAGCTGTTGACTGGAACAATGAGATCCTGCTTCTGTCTTACTCAATATCTGGCAGCCCCAGGTGAGTGGCTTAAAGGATCAAATATGTCTCATATGACAACAGGTCAGCCATAATTCAGGATCAACAATAATTCATAGCAGCCCTGCCTCTGCTGCAAGCTGTGTCTTGTGGATCCACACGGATATAGCAGGAATTGGATATTGTCAATCAGCAATTTCTCCTTAGCCATGTTTGGCTACCACGAGGAAAGGACAGGAAAATCAGCTGTGTTTTCATGAGAAATTTTCTGTCAGGGAAGGCTCTTCAGTGCTCTCAGAGAAAGGCAACACAAAGAAAGGGGAGGACAAAAGCTTCAGCCATGTGCCAGCTTGAACCAGCGGAGAACATCACCAACACTCAATAGTGAAGCCACTTTTGCTCCCAGAAACTAGTAACAACTGGTTTTCTTCTGAGGTGACATTGCTCTCTTTCAGTAAAGTGAGTTCCTGCAGTGGGAGTTACAGCAGCGAGGAGAGAGACACGGATGTTTCACAGATCTCTATTCATCTCACACCGAAGTGCTAAGCCATGTCTTGCACCAGACTGGCACAAAGTGACACAGGGAGATTTAACCAAGACACATTCCTACCCTATTTGCAGTCTGAGGACACTAAAGGGCCTCAAGCAGTGATTCTCCAGTACCTGGTGCTGAACAGGTGTGGAGTACTCCCACACTGACTGATAAGTGTGCAAATGGCTGTAAAGAGCAAAGGAAGACCAAGGCACTGCTTTTCTCCCGTTCAACCCAAAGGTCCTGGCTCATTCACCCTTACAGGTACCTCCAGCCTTGCCCCTAGGAGACGTTTTCAACTGAGACCAAGAAAATAAAATCTGTAAACTCTCCACCACTCATCTGTGTGCTGCCTTCCCTTCACAGGGGAACCAGCACCTACACACAGCATGGGACAGGGTAGGACAAGAGCACCAGGGGAGGGACATTTGCACCAATCCTTCTCAAGCCAGTGACTGAAGTGAGAGGAAAAGGCTGTGCAGAGACCAGTCCCAAACTGGTATGAACATAGTGAGGCTTCAATTGTAAAGAATTAAACAGTGAATGAGCCTTGCAGAAAGAGGGGTAAAAGTCATAGTAACAAATGGGGGGACCATTTTCATCAGCAAGGGCTGACCTCATGGGAAAGGATGACCCTCAGCTCTCCAACTATCTATCTGCAATGCCTGATGAGATTTTTCAATCTTCCAGTAAAATGATTATGCAGTTTAAACATTCACTTAAAATAATTCATTGCTAGAAAATTTCAGAGTGTTTAATTCTGCTTGATTACCATTTCCCTCATTACTTCCATCATTATAGGTGCAGCACGAATTTTATTTGGTTTAGGTAGATGGAAGACAAAAAGAGACGTATAAATCTTCTACTGATCCCTAGTATCTAGCAACCTTTTTGTTTTTGGAAAGGCAGACAGATGCAGGTATATTTACCCTTTTTCAAATATAACTGAGCAACATTTGAAAATTAGACCTCAGACATTTCTGTTTGTCCTAATATTTGATTAAGCTGACACATAAACATTTTTCAGCATTGAAAATATATTTCCTTTCTACTTAATGGCATTAATATGAATTACTGTGTTCAAATAATCTTCAACTTTTTAATGGAATGTGTAAAATATTTTTAGGTAAATATTCAACTTATATATCAATCCTTGTGTGCTGCTTTGATTTCACTGAACATTAAGAGAATTTCTGGCATAATGTAACATAGGAAATTCAGTCATGATTTATGAAAAGCCTCATTTAACATTGATAGAGCTACAGGGACCATTTGTCTCTGGTCAGTGCTGTATTCTTAAGGCAGAGCACAAAAATGTACCTTAAAATATGCTTTGCAGTGCCACAAGATGAGAGAGGAAAAAAGAGGGGGATTTCAATTTTACTGCTCAACCTTAACTCCAAAATAGTTGTTGGAATAACAGAACTGAAATGCATTGAGCAATCTCAGGTAGAACAGTTCTGTACCCAAGGAAATGTAAATGAAGATCTGTCATCCTTGTTTCTGGGAGTCTCCAATTTGCAGCAAGTGCTCTGGAAGGGTGTGAAAAGGGCTGTAAAAGTAGTAAACAGACAGACAGCAGAAGAGACCCCGTGACCCCAAGGTGAAGGAAAGCCCCCAAAGCAGAGACTGCAGGGGTGCACTGTCCTCTTCCTCCCTAAATGAGCTACATCAAAAGTCTTCCCAGATACAGAGAGAAGGAAATAACATAACTGTGCTGAGCTCAGTTTTGTCCTAGAGAATTACTAGAAAGCCATACATTTAACCTGCTAATTAAGTAACATTGTATGAATACAAAAAATACATAATATATAATAATATTATTATATGTTTTGGGTCTTCCTCCATGTCTGTTGTGAATGTGGGCTTCAGAAGTTTGATAGTTTCTGTAGAAAAGTGTCTAAAACTCCCAAAGCTTTTCCTCCTTTATGTTCTTAATTTAACCTCCATGTTTTCCATGAGCATACTGGCAGACAGAGGAAAAATATGTCCTTAAATGAGATTTACAAAGGGAAAGGATGATCAGAACAAGAAGAAAAATCCCACAGCAAATAATTTTTAATGGTCTCTGAACAAACAGGATTCTTGATTGAGAAAGGTCAGAGAATCATGCCCAAAATCTGAGTAGGGATACTGTCAGGGTAATGTCCTCTTCAATGGCTTGAGGCCTGGATGCTACAAAGGCAGGAGGGCAGTTGTTCCAGAGCACTGAACTGAACAGCAAAAATAAACAAGATGAATTGTTGTATTTTCACCAACTTTTATCTGCACTGGAGTGGAGAAAACTGGTTACACCTCTCCCAGACATCAAATCACTGGTGGAACCACATCCTCTGGCTGCTTTTGTTAGTGCATGGAAATACAAATTACAGACTAAACAGTCTGATTGCAGTAACCAGCCATGTTGTGAGACCATGAGCATTCCCCCACGTTACCCACTTTCTGCTTGCCCAGGCTGCTGTAGGGAAGAGAATCTGCCCTCTTTCCAAATGACAGTCTCCTCCCTCCAATCAGTCCCATCCAGCAATGGAGGAAGATGCATTCTCAACCTGAAAAAAACCCATACTTGGTCTTAACTTCATCTCAGGGCATTTAGTTGTGAGTCTCTCACTAAGTAGCTCAATGTGGGGTCAAAAAGGGATTCTGATCCTTCTCCTTGGCACAGAGAAGCCAGTGAACTTCCACAGCCCTGTCTATTCTTCCAGTCAGCCAAATCACTCCTCTACAAGCCCAAGGGGCAAAAAAGCTGTGAAGACATTGTCCCTAAAAGGGACAAAGGATTTCCTTTTTCTTCCTATTTCCCCAAAAGGCTCTTCAGCTCTAAAGCTTCTGGAATCATTGTTGTTTTCAAGGCTTTTCCTCTTTGATTCATTTTAGATCCACTTTGCTTCCTTTGTCCCTGCTGTGTGGTCTGTGCTCATCTGTAGAACCAGATATTACTGATCATCTCATATTTTCTATAGTTAGAAAGGTTGGGAGTCAGAAGTCCTATTGCAGTTCTTTCAAAAGGACATTCCACAATAGAGGGTGACAGTATAAAGCATTCTGCTCCATCCCAACCCCTGAGCTGCACACTGACTGCCATCTCCTTGCCTTTCCCTGCATTCCACTCAGAGGTTTGATAGCCCAAAGGCTGAGCTTCAGACAGCAGTTCCTTTAAAAGAAAATTACCTTTTTAATGAATCCTTACCACTGGTAATTATTATGCTCACAACTAGATGACAAGCTATTGGATCCAGGGTTGGATAACAAAATTCTGCCTCATTAAAACCTCACTCAAATATTCTGACAGAATCATCATCTGTTTCTGCCATGAGCTGTAATTTCATTGCAATCACCAGGCTAGGTTACCAACCACAAAGTGTTACCCCCCAGCATTCACTTGACAAAAGAAAACCTTCCTAACCAGTACATTCTTTTCAATAGCGTTCATGGCCATACGATGTCCCTGATGCAAACAATCTCAAGGCAACTTTCTTCTGCAAGAAGGTCACTCGAAGGTCAAGGCATGAGCTCGTGCAACAACCAGTGAATACAGAAGCTGACCATTGCAGCAGTGATTTCCCCACAAGTAAATCCAGCAAGTGAATTCAGAATTAGCTTAACTATTTGCCAAGATATCTTAACTCTTTTTCTAAGGCTATAGAAACTAAGGAGCTCTTTTCTGGGGGTGTGTGTGCCAGAGAAACTGTGTGACGGTCCTGCTATAATAAAACCAAATTCAACACAAGAGCAGAAGCCTCAGAGATGTTTCATGAAAATTGGCTGACAAAGAGAGCTTGTAAAGTACTAAAAGATGCAACATGAACACACACTTCATTAGGCACTAGACAGCCAACCACAAGATATAACCTGGAGGAAAACAGGCTGCATTAACTCCAGTGCGTACAGACCGATGTGCTTTTAACAGGGAGCCCTGGACGCCCGGCATCCCTGCTGCTTTTAGCATTAAGTACTTTGTTTCACAACAGGTTGGGAATGATAATTGCACTCAGCGGTGTAACAAATCCTCCCAGAAACTGAAGTAATGTCTAACTCTTTAAATATTAATTTTGGAGAACAAGAATTTCAAGTGAACTGCCTGGAATAAGTGAAAATCTGTGTTTTTTGACATATACCTTTCATGGGAATTTTCAGCTCAGTTCCGTGCACAACTCGCATGTTGCCATTGACATTTGGAAGCCCTTGAGAATTAAGCATTAATCCTGACTCATCTGTATCTATGGGTTTTAATGTCAATATGTTTAAAGTTTCACTCTACAACAGACCCATGATCTCCTTAGGAATTTGAAAGGACAAGAGAAGATAAGGACATTATTGGAAAAAGTAATGGTGCTGACACAGGAAAATATTAAACAGTTAAATAATGACTTCACTTCCACTAAACTGAGACAGATAATTAAACCACCTCATCTTTGTTCAACTTAAAGGGCAAGTACCAGTAAAGTGCAACACAAGCAAGCAGAGCCAGTAAGGAATATGCCACTACCACCACAAGATGTCATGGCTGGAGCCATGGTTTGATGCCATTGAAGCCACAAGTGATGGCTTTGCCACCATTCTTGTCTACCACAAGCATTCAATGGGTCATTGCAGAAACTTACTGGCTTCCATTAGGGTTGAATGTTACCATAATTAAAGCAGAAAAAGTGTTCCACTGAAATGTATTTTGCACAGTTTTATTTTGAAAGAAATGGCAAAATAAAATCACAACATGCTTTGCATTTCACGTGGCTGTTTACTTAAGCATACTTTCAGCCCTACTGCAGAGTCAATTTCCAATTCCCCAACAGGAAAAGACTATATAAATATCATAAATTCAAACAGCAGCAAAAAGTAACCATATTTACTCTATCTCAGAAGGAAAAAAAGAAAACTCAGGAGATTAATCCCTAATCCCAAAGACAAAAGTTTTGTTCTCTTCTTGATCTAAGAAGCAACCCAAAATCTCTGTGACACAGGGTAGTGTCTGCTGGATATGTGCAGAAAACACTGCACATGAGCAAGATGTTTGGCAGAACATTTGACTTTGGCACTGGAGGAAAAATTCTTACACATGCTAAGCACGATTTCTTTCCCTTGCTGACTGTTAGACCAGAAAACCTTGACATCTCTGCACCAGTTAGAGAAGGCTGTACAATGTTTTCAGAAATCATTAGGTTTATTATAGAACATCAGCAGGAGAGGAATGCTGGTAATTATTTAAACAGGTGATTATGCAAAATACTATTACCAAACAATTTGTATCTCTCTTCAGAGAAACCTGAACAAGGTTTTCCATTAGAGAGAAGCTGAATCTGCTGCCAGTCTTGGAGTTATGATAAGTAATGAGTAGAGCTAAGATAAATGCTTTGAGTCACTGTATGAAATCAATATGCCATCAATGAATTTTGTATTTATATTCCTACATAACATCCCAAGTGCTACCTGCAAGAATGTTTGTAATTTTAAAGGATAATCAGAGAGCAGTTTAGTGACATCATATCCATTTATCTTATATACTCATTCTAAAGGAGGTCGATTATGAATGTTGTAAGTCTTATAATTGCTTATATCAGTTAATTCTGTCTTTATATATTGGGGAAAACAGCATTGCCTGCAGAGCTGTCCTGATCTGGGCTGCAAGCAAACACTGCTGGCCTAGGGGGTAAAAAAGCATAGTGTTTACAGAGTGCAAATGACACAAATGTTAATAACAGACAAAATAATGCACCTGCTCAATTTACTAAATAGTTTTTTTCACTCTGATTTCTAAGCTAGACAATGCCACCCGACCCATGGTGGTTTAAGTGGGCAGTGACAGGAGCTGTTTTGGAAATCACACTTGGGTGGTTGGCCTGAGCTAAGCAAGGCACTGAGTCACTGAACTTCCAACCACCCCTGGGGGTGGCCAAGCTGACCCTGTCATTCAGACAAAACTTTGGTTCATAAGTTACTAAAGCTTTACCTCACCTTCTTCCAGCCAGAAGCTCTTGGATTTGGGGAGCTTCATCAGGGTTCTTACGTGATCAGCATAACAAGAAAGAAATTGAGCTCACTTAAACTTTAACATCTGAAAAAATGAAGGGTTAAATCAGACCATCTCATGTCAGGCTCTCATTAAAGACAATGGAGAGAAATTGGCACTTCTAGAGAGCCATTTACCTAATTTTAGATGTCGGCTTCAGGATGAGATAAATTGCACCATAGATACCAGTGACTTACACTGACTAAATCTCAATTGATTTAGTCATGGTGTAGTCAATGGATATATTGACTAGCTCATAGAGATGTCTGCATTGTAGATACCTAGATTTATTCAGACAAACCTCTGCGTGAGGCCGTAATTAGTTTTCTAAACATAGGTGTACTTGCTATGCAAAATGCCCCTGGGTATCTGGAACATGAGTCTGGCAGACAAGACACAAGATCTGAAGAAGTCTTGCCTCCTGCAGTGACACTGAGTAGGAGATCCTTGGACATCTCAACTGGCCCCATGTGTGTTTGATCCATACTATGTGCAGAAAAAAACCTAAATTACATTTTCAGACAAAGTGGGTCTCCACACCACCTTTCATGGTGGCAGTGACGGCAGCAACAGCTTGGGACCACACATGTGCCCAGGGAAAGGAGTCTGGCCATCTGTGCCCAGCAGACACATCATGCTGCAGGCTGTCCTCTGCCAGGCAGAAGGCCCTTCCTGGGAGCACCTCTGCAGTGCCACCAACTGCAGGCACTGCTGCAGAGCTCCCGTTGCAATCACCACCTTACGCAGTTTATCTTGCCAGCTTACTGAGCTCTGCTTCAAGAGTTGACAGGTTGTTTTGCCCTTACTAAACTATCTGACAGGTAGTTTTGTGGACTGGAGCAATCCAGTCAAAATGTATTCATGAAAAATTTATAGTAAACTTGCGTTATTCCAATTCTGACCTTTGGCTGAAAGAGTTCTTTCTCACTTTTACTTTCTCCTCCGTTATACTCACAGGCAACAAGTTTCCTACAACACATACATGCAGCTTTTCTCCGAAGGAGAAAAAGGGGAGAAGAAAGCATCTCATTTTTCTTCCTGGGGAAATGAACACATAGTTTAATTATTTGTAAAATGAAAATGCTGCTTAACTAACTGTATATATCTCTGTTCAGTTCACAGTCTCAAAGCAATGAATTTAAAGGCAAAATGTTTTTCTTCTCTACCATTAGTTAGAAAGAATTAAGACTGGTCCTTCTTTTCTCCAATTTGGCATTACAGGGATTTACATCTGGTAGGAGCCTAGAGAGAAAGCTCCTGTTCACTGGCATTCTTATCCTTCAATTTCAAAGTGTGTAATTCACTCACTTGCAAAAATGAACCACAAGTGTTTCAGATTTTTTTAAAGGTTTCTGAGGTGAGCCAGACACTTCTGTCTTCTTCTCACTATGCTTTTCTCTGCCTTTCCCTACAGTTTAAAATAATAAAACATCAGTCTCACTGCAAGTGATGCACATGAGGAAGAAGTTATTACACATTAGAATGAAGCACATAAAGTTGAATATTATATCAACTGCAGTAAATGAGGTTGGAAGAATAAATAGTTAAACAATGGTGGGATTAAAATATAATCCTTTCATAATCTATGAAATAAAACAACTTTCCATTAGTCTGAAGCTGTGCTCCCAGAAAGATGGATCTAATACTAGACTGAGGTCAAAAATTAACCTTACTCTGAGACACAGGTGAAGAAGAAAAATGATGTCTGGTCAGACAGAGATCGATGTCATATGTATAAATAGATATTTGACCGTATCAATTTGTTGGAATGAAGAAGTTCTCCATGGATGTATTTGTTTTGAGGATGTTCCAACAGACTGTAAACTGGCTGCTCCCTGCCCTGTAGCTTTGGAGACCTGGTTTCCTGTCACCTTGTCCTGCCCCTTGGTCATGTGCCTGGTTGTTTTTCAAGAAACTCCAGTGATTTTTCTGACTCTGGTTCTTGGCAGCCCAAACTTTCGTGGCTTCTGGAGTGTTACTGCAGGCCAGGGAAACAGTCACCCTCAATCACTCACAATGAGGCAATTTTTTTCCCTCTAAACAACTCTAGTAATGGGATGAGACCACAAAAGCAGAAGATTCCAGGTTTTACAGTGAGAATTTCTGGGATTTCAAAGGTTCTGAAGAAGGTGCTATATCTTGCACGAATACGTGAATTGGTCTGCAGACTCGACAACAACAAAAAAAAAAAATGGAAGAGGAGTGGTATATCCTTGGTCCTGTTTTCTCTGTACTTTTGCTAAATTTAGTTCAGCACTGTCCTTGAGGAGAATTTGGCCTTGTGTAAATATTCAATGACTTTAGAGTGTCATACAAAAGGAAATTGATGTCATAACTGCAATTTATATCAAAACCTTGTTGTTGGTTATCAACAAATGAGTCCATATGCATTCACTTCCTGACACAGCAGTGAGCAAGAGGCAAAGGCACTACTGCAAACCATTTGTATTCTCAGCAGAATGCAGACTGCCAGGGACTGAATAGAATATCATTAACTTCACAAGATTTTTAAGTGTCCAGTACAGGTGTTAGAAACTACCCAACAAGAGTCTAAAGGCTATAAAATAACTCGTTCTGCTGAGCAAACCATGTAGAAGTTTATGAATCTCCATGTGATGGCCCTAATGAGTTGTGATGATTTGTACTGTTAATCCTCTAGCACACATTCTATCTGTCTAAAAGGATGGATTTCAAAAAGTCAAGCAAAATTATCAGCCCTCCAAAAATCCCTAACCTCTGCGGATTCAGCCTAAAATCCCAGCAACGTTAACACAATTTTGTCACTGATTCCAGTGGCATTTGGATCAACGCATTTATCCAGCCTTGTAGAAAACACCATGAAACTGTTCAGCTCAGGTTTTTATGAATGGACAAGTTATAGGTCACTGTCGTGTGCTGCATCAGTTCCTCTGGCAATGGTGTGCAAAGCAAAAACATTAATTCCATTCTTGTCAGAATATGAGCTTGGCTCAAGGAAGTGCTTGTCCTCTGCATAGAGATATGAATCCCTGGGGAGTTTGCTGAGGTAGTGTTAATCCATCTGTAATGCAAAAGAGTCTCAGATATTCATGAAATACGCCCAAGTTCCAGCACTTTCAGTCTGACACAAAAAAAATCACCAGAATCAGCAAATGTTGTTATACCAGTCCAAACCAAACACACAGGAAAAATGGAACGAGTGTACAAGCGTGAGAAGTCAATTGTGCTCACAGCAAGCTCCAGAACAATATTGATAATAGCCTTTAAAATACCACACAGCTATGTCCTGTGTCTGGGAACATCTCCAGGAGACCTCACAGCAGATCTAGCAGCAATGTTACAAAATCTGTGAAGTTTTATGGCCCAGACTGGCACTACTGCTAATGTGCTCAGAGGGGAAAATCTAACTGGGTTTTAAAGATTAAAAATTCAGGCTTGAACCAAAAGACTTGTACAACTTGGGTCAATAGAACAGAGCCATACTTGAGACACACAGACTTGGGTATCTTTGCCTTTAGGATGAAATCTGAGATATAGTCCATGTTTTATCTTAACATTTTTATTGCATCAAACTAAAAGCAGGCTTATAATATGTCAGTAACATGTAGGCCTGCTTTTCTGGGGTTCTTAAGTGCTTTCTGGTTCTACTGATTTCAATGGGCATTGCTTCCATACAAAAATTAGGCCACGTTGGTACTTCCTAGCATTTCATTAAAGAGAAATGGCAGTACCTCTGGCACCTCACATAGACCCGTTCAAACATCAGGGCTAAGACCATGACTTCCCTGAAAATTTGTGTATTGAGGAGGATGTTTCAAGATACAGAAACCAAAAATATTCTCTTACTGCCACTGCCTAGTCTTCAATGACACATGTAAACATGTCCAGATTCGGTCACAGTATAAATTTACCCAGAGATTTCAGTGAATATACCCAAAATTGCAAGTTTGCAACAAAACCAGGAACCTGTTTCTGCAGTTTCCAGTTCTGGACTACAGGTTTCACAGGGGTCTTGTTTCCTGTCTCTGATAAATGCCTTTTCAAGTGGTAAGGCTCCCTTTGAAAGCATGAAAGGTGTTCTCCTTTGAAAATATGTGGAGATTAGGCATTCCTATGATCAATTTTTCATGCTGCCCTTTTTCTGTCTTTGTGAGATTTTGATTCTCAAATGATAACCTCCTAGAGTCATTGTATTTTTCATTTTAGCTGAGCTATCATTAAAAATAGCATCCTCATCATATCTCTCCCAGATAAATCATGTTATTTTATGCAGGACTTTCCCCCACCGCCACCGGTGAAAGTAGTAGCAGGACTTCTTTCACAGAAAACAAACGGCAACATTTTCCCTCAAAGAGATAGACATATTGACTAGAACTGGCTCACTTACGGTGAGGAATTATGGGCAAATTGCTTCAAATTGTTAAAGATCAAAGTTGAGTGATTGTCAAGAGAAGTTAAACTTGAAACATATAAGTACAAACACAGACCTCTGTCATTTCTATTAATAAATCAATCCATCAGCTGGGTGCAGTCTTTTCCTGGTAATTTTCAATAGATCAGATAAGACCCAAGAAGCACATAGGCCTCTATCTAACTGGAGGAATAAAACCAGAAACAAGAATAACGTGAACTTGCATGCTTTTTAAAATTATAGCCCCTGATTTGTCTATGGTTAAAATAAAAAGTACTCTCAGAGAGATTGTTGTCGTCATATAGCCAGCTTAGTCAGAGCCAAAGTTTATCAAAACTCTCAGGAAAGACCCTCTCTGAAATTTCTGGCATGTTTTTTTAAGGACTGATCCTTTAGAAGACTCTTTTACATAAAACTAGTTATAAGTTTGTTGCACATTTGTTGTTCAGGGTTTTATTCCAAAAGGAAGCCTTTGAAAGGTAACTAACATTAGCTATGAAACTGTATCTTCCTACCTAGTAGAGAGTGGCTCTGCTGAGAAGGACCTGGGAGCCTTGGTTGATGACAAGCTGACCATGAGCCAGCTGTGTGTCCTTGTGCCCAGGAAGGCCAGTGGTGTCCTGGGGTGCATTGGGAAGAGTGTGCAGGACGAGGNCCAGCAGGACGAGGGAGTTCATCCTGCCCCTCTACTCCACCCCGGTGAGGCACATCTGGAGTGCTGTGTTCAGTTCTGGGCTCCTCAGGACAAGAGAGACGAGGAGCTACTGGAGAGGGTCACAAAGATCATGAGGGGTCTGGAGCATCTCTGTTACGAGGTGGACGGAGGGAGCATGGCCAGTTTAGTCTGGAGAAGACTGAGAAGGGATCTCATTAATGCATATAAATATCTCAAAGGCAGGTGTCTAGAGGATGGCGCCAGACTCTTCAGTAGTGCCCAGTGACAGGATGAGGAGCAGTGGCCATAAATTAAAACAGAAGTTTCACCTCAACATGAGGAAGAGCTTCCTCATGTTGAGGATGGCAGAGCCCTGGAACAGGTGTCCAGGGAGGGTGTGGACTCTCCCTCTCTGGAGACATTCCAAACCCACCTGGATAAATTCCTGTGTCACCTGCTCCAGGTGACCCTGTCCTGGCAGGGGATTTGGACTGGATGATCTCCAGACGTCCCTCCCAACCCAAACAATTCTGTGATTCTGTGTGATTCTTCACCTTTATGTGCACAATGGAGGGAGTCCTAATCCAGTGATGAACTCTCCCAGAACGAAGACTTCTGGGACTATCCTGCTTAACCCATCATTAGGATCTGGAATGTAAATCTCCATCCATAGGCTTCCCATCAAGAAGACCTCTGCTTGTTCAAACAAGCTTATGCTCAAGCTGTCAACAAGTGAAGCAGATGATATGTGGGCCACAATTATTGTACCCCATGACTAGTAGGCCAGGATTCCTGTTCATATGAGACACAGAAGAAAGCCTTGGGACATTTTCTACATGACTTGGTAATAATATGCATGTGCCAGTCTTCAAAGTATGAGTCTTGTCTTTTTTTTTTTTCTGATAAAGAGGTGCTATATAGAGAGGTTCACGTGCAGAGTATACTTACTATTAGGTACATTAATTATGAATTCATCATGTATTCTGGTAACACCTTTAATCCTTCAAAAGGACTTTGCAGAGTGATTGAACAAAGCCCAGCAAATAGGGCTGCTCTAAATATTTGCTGGATCCACATTCAGAGGAGCGCAGAGTAACACTCTCAAAAGCCTTTCAGACCTGGAGTGAGGCTGTTTGCATAGCTCTATGAAGCAAATCCCACCTGGCTTCTTCCACATTGAAGTTCATTCAACATTCCAGGAGCATGCAGCATTGGGCTGCACAATCAGGCTCAGTGGAATTCACCCAGCCACGCTCACAAGACCCTTCTGTGATGGGTGTGTACCAGGGCCCTCATTTTACAAACACACCCAGAGGCACAGCTTGAAAACTGTGATGAATATACAGACAGAGTAAAAGAAGAAGAAGAAAAAAATCCAAACAAACAGGACAAATAAATAATTTGTTACACATTGTTCTTTCAGCATCTCTTGGAAGCAATAAAAAGCAAGGTCTGGAAACTGTGCTGTTCCATTGTTGGTATATTTTAATAGCTTTCAGCTCTCTTTTTTTTTTTNGTTTTTTTTTTTTTTTTTTTTTTTTTTTTTTTTTTTTTTTTTTTTTTTTTTTTTAATAATTCTAATTGGCAGACCTTCAGATGTTTACACAGAGGCAGGAATCCCTGGATAGTATGTTAGCCTAAGCATTTTTGTTAACATATTACTCCTTCAGGATCCCTAAGAAGTAATCACATTCCCTCTTAGCCTCCTACCCTCATCCTCCCTCCAGGGGACCACAGACTGGACCACAGAAAACCAGACTGTGTAGATTTTTCTGTACATCTCCAGTCCAAGCTCTCTATGAAGCCCTCCCATCTTCAGAGCCTGTTCCAAACGCACTGAAAACCTGTCAAGAACAAAAAAGGCTCCTCAAGTAACATCTTTGGGATCATAGAGTTTAAATGCTGTACATCAAGATCCATTTATTAGGGTCTCTTTTCAACATTTAACAGCTCAAAGCTGTGCGCCTTTTTTTTTTTGTAAAGTAGCTGTTGACTGGACTGATTCTTTCTCTGGAAGAATGGGCCCTCTGAAGGATGGACTGCAAATATTCTCTACTGTCTGTAGAGAAACATTTCCAGAATTCTGTCACTTTATCAGCCAAGACATTCAATTCACAGGGAAATAGAAAACATACTGGAAAACTGGGAAAAAACCCTCTGATTACTTGCAAAAAAACCTCTAGGGACCAGTTTAAGGACCAATAAAATATTTCTAAGGCTTTGCTTTCTTTTTTTTTAAAAGAGTCTGGCCATCACGAATCTATTTTGATCAAGTACCTGTGGGTCATGGAGGAGAGTGACAACTGATCTTGACAATTGTTGATACAAAATCAAAATGATAAAGTGTGTAATGTGTTCAATAAGAGACAAGGAATGGCTGGGAAGCTACAGAGCACAAGGTGCTTGATTAGAAGTGGCTTTTATCTTAAGTTAAAATGGCACCCTAGACAAATTTGGCTTAATCTGTTCAAGTAAAGCAGCAACAAGAGGAATAAGTCAACATTTGAGAAGCTAAAGTGATGTTTTTATGCCAAAGAATCTGATAAAAACAAGGCAACCCTGTTTCTTGCTCTCTACACTGAAGTGTCTCCACAAATAGCACTGATCTGAGGCTCATATAAGGTGCCAGTTGGTGCCTGGTAATGTCAACTTCTGCTCTAAAAAGTTGTTTTGCATTAATGCCAAGGTGAGATTCTGTGTTTAATGTTTCTCTGTGGTTTCCTAATGAAATGGACTCAGGAACTGAGTCATTTTCACATGGGACTACTCCAGTCAAACACACTCTGTTGAAGGAGAAAAAAGAAAAGAAAAAAAACATCAAATGTGTAGCTGATGCAGTCACAAAACATTCTGCAGACTTAAATGAAGGCTTTACACCTCAGTAGATACTCTTGCAGGAGTCTCAAATTCCACAGAAGTAAAAGAGTCCTCCCACTGTACAATATTCTGGAGTCCAGATAAATTTAAGCATCAGTCTGACTGGAGAGTCAAACAAAAAATTACAAGAAAAATTGAACCCTTCAAAAATAATGCTGGAGGTCTTGAAGGCCCCAAGACCTGCATCCCAGGGTATCTGACAGTCTTTCCCTGCTGCATGCCTGCTCATTGTGGGCTTGCTTAGGCAGCTGTTTTTGTGCAGGGCTGCCACCCAAGGGGGTACACATCTGCTCTCCTAGGATGCACTTTGGGGCAGAGGTTAATGGTGCCTGGCCACAGCCTGGGTGCCCTTCATAGGTCAAGAGGTGCCAGGGGCTGCCTCTGGGCAAGTCTGGCACTCACCAGGGTCTTCATCATACCCTGCACTCTTGCCAAGAGCTTATTTCTCTTAGCATAACATCCCTTATCCCAAAACACCTGCAACACACGTGGGCCAGGATGGGTTTGGTTGATCCCTGGGAGCCTGAGGAGGATTGAGGAGAGCTGAGACAGGAGTCTTGGCTGTGGAGTATTGTATTTTATCTCATATGCAAGCAAATGCAAAAGCATCCAGCCATACAAGCACACATGTTCAAAATGTTGTGCCTTGCCTCCATCCTACCTCCTTTTCCTTTACCCTTTCTGGCCTTTCCTCCTTGCAGACTGTCATAGTTCACATCCCACATCAACACTTGGTGCCTAAAGGTTTTGCCAGTGGCAAAATTTCAGGTATGTCCATGCTGCCTCCACAAAGACATGAGTTTCCGTGACTTCAGTACTCTCAGCCTGGGATGTCTCTGAAATGAGTTGTCAGCAAAATGTTGGCAAGAGGGGGTCTGTGATGACACGGAGGGCACAGGTGAACATGGGAGGGTGCAGAGCCTCTGGGGTACAGAGGAGGGATAAATAGTGACTAGATTCAATACAGATCCAACCTGGTAAATGTTTTGGCATCCAGGTAACACATCAGAACCTTAGCACTGCTCAGAGCCTGTCACCCTGCCAGGACGGCCAGGCAGGGTGTGCTGGTGTAGAGCCTGAATGAGCACTGTGGTGTGGGTAATCAGGGAGCCAGGGATTGGTCCTGAAGTCATCTGATGTTACAGAGAGAGAGCCTTTGGTCCCAGAACCAGAATGTTAAACTCTCAGTGCTGTTGTAAATTCTGTCTTTCTATGCCTCCTTTTCTGTCTCTGGTCAGGTGGAACAGAAAAGGGATAAGATTTCAGCAAGACATTGACAGACTTGTAGGATTTGTGTGGAACCACAAAACAATTGCCTTGCAAAATCTGAGGAGTTGCAGGAACTTAGACTCTGGCTTGCATGATCTACCCTAGTAGAGACAACCAGTCTGCTCTGTGCATTTTAAAGTTCATTCCATCTTGTAGGTTATTTGGCGTTTGCAGGTTTTGAGGAAAAAGCTGAAAATCTTAAACTAATTTTGCAGCAATGACAAAAGTTTTTCAGCCTTATCTGCTCCCAGGAACATTTTTTATTAAATGCAGTTGGTTTCAATGTCTTTGCACAGGCACAAATTCCTGGAGTAAAGAAAGAGACTTTGATGATAACACACACAAAGAATCAAATGCACAGTTTGTTGCCTCTTGCTGTGCAGTTGTCCTGGCTACAATAATAATAAAGTACATTTGTCACCAAAACCAAACAACCTTCTTGAAAAAAACATAGGAAGCCACAACTTTATGGATAATAAGGCATCTTTTTTTTAACAATTTTCTTTTCAGAAATGAATCTAAACCACTTTCTGCAGTGGTATACATCGTCATTTAAATGATTCATATACCAGCTTACTTTACAGTTTGCACATGATGCATTTTAATTTTTAATTTAAATACAAAAACTCCTGGCAATGTACTAATGGTGAATAGGAAGAGAATACAATCAGGATTTGAGAAACTGTTGCCCAATCACAGCTTCTCTAAAATCTATTAGTAGTGGAAGGTTTTTTCCTGTTACCACCATAAATGCAGGATTAAATGCATGACATGATTTCAGAGAGGACTTCATTAAGTCCAAGACCAAAAGAGATTTTATTTAATTAATCTGCTCAGTACATTTCATTTACAGTTCATTTTTTATAGGTGGAGTGTTTTCACGGTAAAGTCAGTGAAGTCTCGCTTAATTTTGAATTTGGTGTCTACATGATAGATGACAAAAATAAAAAAATCTCTTCCAACAAGGGCATTATTTGACATTTTGCTGAATACCAATGGGCTAGTAGGATACAATTTGCCAGACCTGTCATGATACAAGTATAAAATGCAAATGTTTCTAGCAAGCTGTCAGTCAGAGAATTATGATTGTTCAAATAACTTGTATTTGAGTCAATAATTTTCCTAAGTTTATATGAACAGATGTTATTGCAGTGTATTAATTAAGGATAAACATAAATACACATTTTTACAAGGATGTTTCATGAATAGTACTCTATTTCCAGTCAGTATGTAACATTCACTCACATCTACTTTAATATAAGAAACACATTCCACATTCATTAGGTGTTCTCAGCCCAAGGGTCTGGTATTTATGAATGTTGTATTTCATGTTTATCTCAGTAGCATACAGGTATTTGTACTGCTCAAGGCTGATGAGATTCTCTGAAGCCCGTAAGCCCCTGCCTAAGTTACTTTCTATCACACCTGCAGAGAAGCTCTGTGACAGAAATAATAAACTTCTGTGGGTCGATTATGTTCACACAACGATCATAACTCTCCTGAATGGGTCAATTAGAGCAAATGCTGCCAGCGAACCATCCTACAAATGTGGGATGGTTACCTCTTCATGACTGTTTTCCCTAAAATTCTGAAGGCTGTGGTAATTTGCAATGCATGCATTAAAGAAAAAAAAAAAAGCAAAACATCAAAAGCATTTCTTGCTATTGCTCAGAGATAAGGTGCTCCCCCAGAAGTTGTTATCAAAGGCAGTCCACCCTCTTTGTCAAAGCTTTCCAACATTTCTCTGTCGAGGGCACGCTTCTGGCTGCACGTTGGTTCCAATTTCCCAGGCCCACAACCTTGAAGGTAAACAGTAACAATTGATTTTCTGTCAGGCATTTGTAAATCCAGGTATCTTCTAACCTATAAAGCACAATAGAGCAACCATAACCTGAGCTTGGACTTCACAAACAAACAAAAAAAAAGGGTGATAATTTTAAAAAGTTCGTGCCAAACATTCTTAGATTTGGCCATTCCTTCTGCTTGCCTGTTAAGTCCACAGCCCAGTCCCTGCATCCTAGACTCCCTGTTTCCTTCAATGTTCAGAGCTGAATGAAATGTCTGCAGGAGATACATTTGGGAGCCTTGAAGCCCTTTCCTAGGCAGATAATAACAGCTGCTAAAATTGTTTGTGAGAGATGCAGAACAGCATCCAGTCTTGATTTGAAGGCTGCAGGAGAGGGTGCAGACACCATTTATCCTGTTATCTTGTTAACGTTTCTCATTTTCTTCATCACCCAGATCCACGTCTGTCTGTCAGTGGGTCATGAAAGAAGCTTTTGTTATGAAATTAGGTGCCAGTGCTTCTTGCAGGAAGATGAAGCCCAGAAATGGCAAACATAGGAGACTATATATATTATGCAATTGATCAAGTGAAGGTGAAACATGTAGGGAAAGGCAAAACCCTTAAGACTTTAGATGCTCTGGTCTGTTCCCAGTTTCCAAGTTGACAGCTTGCCTCTAAATTTCTTGGGTTTTCAACATTTGAATCTCCTTGCTCTCCCCATTCTGGAAGGTCATGAAGCAAAGAAGTCTTGAGTGAATGGCACCATTAAAAGAAACATTTAGGGATAATCTGGGTCCACATAACATATGGAAATTTTACAACTCTGTCAACTGATCAACAAATACTTGCTAGCCTTGGGAAAGAGAGCAGTCACTAAAATATTATTTCTTCTCTCTCACTTATGGCCTTCTGTCACTGTGACAGTAAGGCTCTTCCCTTCCACTGACTCTTTTTCTACTGCCGTCTGCTATGACATCTTTCTTTCTCTTTCAGTTTTAGGCAACAGTTTCCCTTATTTGTGCTTTCTGAAAGCATCAGTTTCCTGGTGCTTTTTCACCTTTCTGCTTGCTAAGGACAAAGTATTTAGACCTCAGGTAAAACCTCCCCTGAAACCTTCACATTTTGAATGGACCTTGTCAGATGACATAGTTTGGCATTACCCAGATCAACTGTTATGAGTCTGGGCGGAATCAGTACCAAATGCAGTTAAGGTGTCCATTTCATTACTAGATTTGACAACTATTTGCTGAGATTATTGATTCTCTGCAAGCTGGGTTGCAAGCTGACAATGCTCTGCAATGGTTGTGGTGCTGCCTTCTGCTGTTCCTCACAAATTGTCATCTCAGGTATCCCATCACCAGTTCCCTCTTACTGCAGACCCCCTGGCTCTCCTCTCCCCTTGCATTTCATCGTCCTTGATCCTCATTCCACTCCACTCTCTCTGCTTGGATCTCTGAATCTAATGAGAAACATGTACAAACTCTAGATTTTCAAATATTATTATTTTATATTTGTGTTGGCAGGTTTTTTTTCAGAGGAAGAGAAAAAGCACAGATCTGACCCACAATCTTCTAGCTGTAGACTTCAGTCTTTGGCTCAAAACACAGAAGGCTACAGCCTCCCCACAGCATGACTGCAAAGAAGTCTTTGCCATGGCTAACATGACATTTATATCCATAAATCCATTCTCTGATTTTTTAGTTGGAATTGGAAAAGAAAAAAAAAGATTAATTTTTTTTTTTAAAGTTTGCCCTCCAAGAAGTCCCAGTTCAGTAAATAACAGGTAAGTCTGTTTCATCTAACTTCTGAAGTCATTTATTCAAGGTGTTTCACACTGAGCTGTGAGTTAGACTTACTATCAACATACCAGGCTTTATATCAGAGGGATACATTCTGGCAAGAGATGCTTTCACAGAAAATTGAGTTGATTTTCCAGGACATACAAAAGAAATAAAACTGTGTTCCTGTGCCCATAGACCAGCAATGACCAGAATAAAATAACCAAGATTTCTGGCATTAAATTGTTGTCAAGAACTAATCTTTGAGCCTGGCTAGACACAGTGTGCCTTTATCCCATACAAAATTGATGGATTTGATTAGCATGAAGAGTGAAAAATATTCTTGAGCTTTAAACCTGAAGCACTACTGGCTCTGTTCAGAAATCAGCCTTAAACTTCACAGCAAAATGAAAAAAAAGACCAGTGAATGAGAATCAAGGCTAGATATACATATATATGCCTATGTGCAGAAGGAGCAGGGAGAGATGAGAGAAGCAAAGTATAGGAGAAGTCAGGAAGAAAAGGAAAACAAATGAAATAAATAAACATGCAGAGACAGATTCTCAGCTGGAATAAATCATGGTTGCCCCATTAAGGTCAGTACATCCCGACAATTTTTATGTTTAATACAGGACCCTTTGACTCCAGCTGTTGTAAACCAATTGCATTTAAGCCCATACCATTTATTTTCAAAACTGACTGTAGGCAGAAGATGCAATACTTGCTCCACAAAACTTCCCTTGTACACTCAATTTTTAATAACAATTTCATCCAGGCTAAAGCACACATATGTTTGAACAAAGGGGGATAATACCACCCCTAACAAAAATTTGAAAGAGCAGTGACCACTGTCCCTGACACAAGGCAATGGAGTAGGGCACCCACTACCACCAAGTTCATATATTTCTCTCCCTCTGTTAAATTATTTCCTGTGACTTCCTTTCCCCTTTCCCCTTTTCCCTTTCCCCTTTCCCCTTTCCCTTTTCCCCTTTCCCCTTTCCCTTTTCCCCTTTCCCCTTTCCCCTTTCCTCTTTCCCCTTTCCCCTTTCCCCTTTCCCCTTTCCCCTTTCCCCTCCCTTCCCCTCCCCCAGAANCCTTTCCCCTTTCCCCTTTCCCCTTTCCCCTCCCTTCCCCTCCCCCAGAAATACCCTTTCACCTCTATAATGTAATATTTACTACATTGGTCCAGATTCAGCTTTCTGCTCAAGTTTTCTGTACTGACTACACAGCACAAAAGGGTTTTTAAACCACCTTCATTTTACTGAGCTGAAACTGGGAGCAACAGGAACAGTCCAACTGAAACTGGTTTTCTGCACATGTAATTACTCACACAGAAACACATTCATTTTTTAATGACAGTTTTAACCAGACATCTATAACCAAACATCTGCTTTAATGAGAAAAAATCAGGAGACACTCCCAGCTGAATGTACAGTTCAGTGTTTTTACAGAGCTGTTCTTGGAAATAAAGCCTATTTTGCAAGAAACTGTTCCCAGGACTGAGCCTGATATTTGTTTTGTTGTATTTATGTCATGAGAGCTCTCTAACGTGAAAAGATATATGTTCTAAGTATCTACATAATGGCTTCCCTCCAAAAGGGCCATTATAGGCTGTAAAATAAATAGTACTCATTTAATTCCTTTTGTAAATATACACAGTTTGGAGACAATAATAACATAGAGAAAGTAAATTAAACCACAGAAAACCACTGCATCCAAATGAGTTTATGAAACCAAGAGGAAAAAAACCAACCACAAGATAATGGAAGAGTATCTTGTGGTGAAGGTCCCCAGCTCTGCAAACTATTTAAACATATGCTTAATGGAAGGAATGGTCCTGGATAACTTGCTAAATGAAGGCTTTAGTTATGTATAGACATAAAATAAAACAAAAACCGTCTACAACAACAACTCAGCTCAATGTGGGTTGTTCAAATTTCACAAAACTTGTTGGATGGTCCCCTATTTGACAAACTAAGAAACCCCCCTGCTCATTCAGTGAGACCCCAAACCAAGAGTCTACAGTGAATCAGTTTTATCCACATTGACCAGCCCTTCCAGGGAATCCGTTTCTTGAGCAGCAGCCTCTGTCCAGCATCCATCCCCTTGTTCTCTGCTCAATTTCTGACTTTGTATTTGCTGTGGCAAAAGGCACATTGCTTGGCCAAGCTCAGTTTATCAGTCAGTTCAGACCAGTCCATCTCCACAACTCCTCATCTCATTATTTATCACTGCCCCAATATTGCTGTCATCACTTTCCTTTATCAGAGAGGATTTTATTCAAAGCTTTGACAGAACTGTTAAATAGCAGCCTTAACTAGCAGTTCACCTGTCCAGTAATGATCTCTAATTTACAGGAATGTTTTGAGTTCTTCCCATTAGCAACTTTTAATCAATTTAATGCATCTATGTTGATTTTCTATTTTTCTGTGTAAGACTAAGGCAAATTTTTTAGCAAAGCCTAGGTCCATCAAAGGGATATTACTTCCCTTACCAGCATAGTTTGTAAAGCCATTAAGTAAAGTTATCCACTTTAGTTTGACAAGATCTACTGCTAATAATCTTAGGTAGATTAGCATTAATTACATTAATGTCCTTTAATCCTTTTTCAGTCAAATCCCAGATTGACTGTTCCATTATCTTCCCTGGAATCAATGTCTTACTGAAAGAACTGTAATTACCCAAGTCATATTATTTATCCTTTAAAAATATCCATGCATTCACTTTTCTGCAGTTTCATGGCCTTTCTTGAGTGCAAGTTATCCACCTCTGTTCTTTTACAATCCTTTAACTTTTACCTCTTTAGGAGTTGCAACCAGGAGACACTCAGTCAGAGGGAGTACCAGCCATCCAAGCACACTCTTTGTCACAGGCCACAGGAGCAAGGATGTCCCAGAGGAGTCCAGAGCTCTCACTGGTGCCAAACCTTCCAGGGAAAGAGCCGTTTTCGACATGGAATAAATCTGTGCTCAGTTTGATGTATGGAGCAATCTACAGACTGCTCAGGAAAAAGGCACATTTCCCAATTCAGGGGGAAATTTTGGACGAAATGGAACTGTTGGAGGACACTCTGAAATCCAAGCTGTGTAATTCAAGAGTGTCTGAAGGATCAGACCGATGAACCCCTTTTAGGGCTGATTAGAGAGCAAGTACATTGTGATCCTCACTGGGCACAGCTAAGGGAACTAGAATTTTGTATCTCATGACTCCAGCACAGTTTTCTTACTACACAGAAAACAGGGTGGATCCAGGCACTGGAATTTCACCAACAGTTATGCTGAGAATAATTTCTTCTGTGTTTTTCTTGATTTGTTTTGTTGTTGTTGTTTTTTGGGGGTGTTTTGTGTATTAGCACTATACTGTGACTCAATTGTTTTTTCTTTTCTTTTTAAATAATTTTGTTAAAACAAGAACAGTAAGGAAAGATTAATCTCTCATCTTCACTAAATCATGTCCCATTGATTCAGGAACAAGTTTTCAAAAAGCCAAAAACTGCTAAACACTGGGCCAATATAATTTATGGTCTTTTAATGACATTACTACTGAATCAGTCACCTACTAAGTTTGTCTCACTGAATTAACAGTTAAGCTAGTGGGAAAACCACAAGATACTTAATGAATACTAATCATGGCTAAGTATGTATTAGCAAAACATAAAGAGTTTGGTTTACATTTTAGAATAAAATCTTTTTGCTTATCTTTAGAAACAAATCTTTTTGACAGCCTTTTAATTTTTGCTTTATTATTTACGAAAAACAGAGTTTGCAAATCATTAGGTCCCTTGGCCTTGTTCAAATTGTATTTGTGATCAACTTACTCCTTTCTGACTTTGGGAAGAGGCCTTCATGCAGCACGCAATATCAGTGAAGAGGTACATTCAGATAAGCCAGCCACTTTGTCAGGGAATGTAGCCTATTCATTTCCGCAGCACCCAGCTGGTAGATTTTGCCCTCCGAGTGGCTGAAAGACAGTGAACCTGTCCCTTGCTTTGCACAATATGCTGAACAAAATAATACAACATAGCTTCCCACTATTGTCAGGCTCCCACTCCTGACACCCCCGGGCTGTCAGAGGCAGACAAGTGCCAATATGTTACACTTATATCCACAGTGGCACGTCTGAAGAACTAAATGATTAAAGGCATCACTACCAGAAGCTGAAAAATGAAGGATTGACTTGCATATTTCCAGTAGAATCCTTTCTTCTCCCAAATCCCAAACTCCTTGCATAACACAGCAACCAGAGGAGAACAAATCAACCCAATGGACTTGTTGCCTGTCCAAGACAAAATGTGAAAAAACAATTGTATTTAAAGGTTTCAGTGAAGTGTGTGTTGTTTTGCTGCTGTTGTTGTTTGGTTTTGTTTGTGGTTTTTATAATATGTCTCAAAGGTTTAGCAAATTCTAAAGTATGAGATGACTTCACAGTGAAAAATGATGCATTCAGAAAATGTCAAAAGTAGAATGTTTTGCTGCCTACAAACTCTTTCCTTAGGTTGGCAGGGGGAGACTGTGTGTGATAGGGAGAGACAAGGTGGTTTAGAGCATTTTATTTGCTTTGAGGAACATATTGTTGAAGATAATAAATATCTGTCGACCTTAGTTTTAATAGATATATTTGGGTAAACCCAAAAATTTTTTACAGAATATCATAATAGTAGGAAATTGCAATTAACTCAGGAAGCAGCCCCATCACTCCTCTGCTTTGACACTGGTAGTAACAATCCTCAGAGTAAAATCCAGAAGTTTTACTACTTCATCAAGGAATTTGCCTCTTCTTGGGGTTGCTGGCAGCCCAACATACCTGCAGACATGGTGCCAGAAAAGGACATGCCACATACATTCAATCTTTTACATTAAAAAAGTGTGCAGACCTTTCACAATGCAGCATTTTATAATAAATTGCTGAAATTTCCTACTCCTGGACCAAAATGCCAAGAATCCTGCACAACTACATCTAAGCTCTGAGCACAAATCCCAGCCATGTGTGCAAACTCATTTGGTTCACAGAAATATTTGTGCAGTTTATGGACACACAAAGTTCCCAAGGCTTTTTAATAACTACATATCTTGCTATTGTTTGCTCGTGGCCTTAGATAAGAATTACTAAATGGGTGCTTGGCTTAACTGTAATGGAAAGCGGATATGAAAATAATAGGTAGCTGCAATATCAAACAAATGATTCAAAGCATCTCCATTAAAGCACCACCATAAGCATCAGAGCAATGGTTATGAAACAAGAGCACAGCACTTTCCTCCTTAGTTGCTCCTTTGTGAGAAAGGAAATGGATCAGGTAAAAGACAGAAAATCTATATCCATTTTTTTCTAAATGGTCTATTACATCAGAGTAACACCTCAATATCATATTAAGAATTTTATAGCTTACCCTATTGGATTCACATGAATTTGATATCTGGTTTTACTCGCTGAACACAACTCATTGTGGGCACAAAGGGCTGCTGTGTACCTGGTGAGTCTGTATGAAAGCAGCCTGTTCCCCTTCACACTTATGCTCTTCCCTGGTGATTTCCAGCACACAGTGATCTTCAGAATTCACCTCACATGCAGGTGATTTTGGTTGTCTCTTGTTTAGGGATCAGTGTGTTCAGGTAGGGCAGTGAATGACAAAAGCAGGGGATCAGCTGTGGTTCCCTGGACCTCTGCTGTGATGGAGACTGGAGAAGCACTGGCTGTCCAACAGGACGAGCAAGAGAGGAGAAGCTCCATCCATCAGCTCCACTGGAATGGGATGCAGTGTCCATGCCAGGATGTGGTGGCTGGAATTGTGGTCTGGGCACGGGGAGAAAAGCTGTGTTCTGTGGGGCTTCCTGGGTAGTGTGTCACCCTGTGGGTCTCCAACAGCCACCAAATGCCACAGGGACAGACCCTGGGGAACTTCAGCTGCAGAGACAGAAAATCTCTCAAAAAATTGAGTTCACAATTCAGAATAGGGCCCCAAATCAAACCCTCCATAGCCCAGATTCATTAGGGTTGAAGAGCAAGTCCTGTAGGAAACCATGTTCTGTTCTCAGACACCCTCTCAGTGGCAAGATGGGCTCTGGTTTGGGAGTAAATGAATCACTGCACAGACCTAAAACGGCATTAATTACAAAAACTTTTGACTCATTGATAGCAAAACAATGAGTCCAGACAGTTCATGGGAAACTCCCTGTTCCACTCACATGTACTGACTTCATGGGGCAACATTAGTCACTCTTTCTGCTGCAACAGGCTTCAAATAAATCCCATTTATAGGAACTTGCACATCGTTTCACCATAAAAGGGTTCAATGCAGAAAAGGAGGACAGGAACACAGACTCCTTCAAAGCTGTTCCTCGTGCAGAAGTTGCTATCAGATTTGTAGCTGGAACATGGTGATAGCTGAGCCCCCCATCACTTTCCCCCAAAGATACTCTAAACCTCCAGACTGGGATCCTCACTCTGGCTAAAGTACAAAATAATGCACATTCCCCTCTTTCTTGAGCAACAGAAGCAGTTCTGTTCAAGTGATTCTAGCAGATACAACACATCAGCACTGGCCTGGGGGAAATGAGGTGTGGAAGTTATAAAATGTAACTTTACTTTAAAACAGGTCCTTTTTGCTTGCAAAACACCCTTCTGCAAGAAAGTTGTGTCATAGTGGAAACTGTTAACTCAATGGTTTTCCATGGTAATCCTGATATAGCCACATACCAAGACTTCCATAGAACAAGTTCTTCAGTGAAGAAATAGAGCCACAGAAGTATTAAGTACAAATAGTCAAAAACTTTGGCATAAGGGTCACTGGTCTCCTTTCTGAGTGTAAGTTGCACTCCTGATGCACTTAGATGTTTCTTATAAATGTGATCCAGAAGAACATCAATACTCAGAAACTCTGTGAGAGGAACACGAAGAGTCATGCTCTGAGTGCACCAATAGGCTCTAACTCCCTGGCGCCGCCTGTAGCATGTTGCTGTACTATCTTCCTCTGCAGCCTCTTCCCCCATTCCCCTCCAGGAATCTGGCTGTTTGCATTCAAGGTCTCCTCCCTCATGATCCACCTGTAATCTTGCATTAGATTTCTTTGAAATCAGCAAAGTTTTGAGACGGAGGTATAGGAACTTTCCAGACTCCATGCACATCCCATGCCAGCCCTGCTGTCACAATCACCTCTCCTCTGCTCACAGCATGGCCCTGCTCTTGCTGTTTCCTGACATGTAGATGCCAAACCTGCTTGGTACCAGTTACAAGCTTTACCTCCAGCACTGTTCCTCTGGTGGAAGGAGACTGGAAGCATAACAGGGAGAATAAAACCAGGGTGGTCTTTACAATGTGTCTGAGACTGCCACAGAGACAATTTGTAAGAGGACTGTTGACGTTCTTGCAAAAAAACTAGAAGTAATATTTGAATGACAGAGAAAGCAAGAGAAAGAGGATACAGTGTCTTGCAGGATCTGAAGAACAGCAGCAGCAATACCAGGGAAGTATGGAAATAGCCAGTCAGGTCCAGGGACATGGTAAAGAGGCATTTTATCAGGCTGGATTGTCCCAAAATCATGCCCCAGGAAAGTGCTTGTCTGTGTCAGGGCATAAAGGTCACAAGCAGATTCAGAAAAGTACATGGTGGTCACTGTTAACTCAAGCTCCAGCAAAATGCGTGGTCTCCATGGAAAGATCTGAATTTTGTTAAAATAAAACATTTGAAAGACAAAAATGCTTTGTTACTGTTTTCCGACCCTCTCAACAGGAGAGTTAACCCCATTAACAACTCCCCCATTCCCTTCTCACACATCTGATCTGAGCGCTGTGCATGGGTAGATATATACATACATCTATATATAATGCCTCGGGCACTTCCCACACACTAGGCCAGGGTCAAGTAACCCACTTAACAAATATTTCATCAACATGGGAAACCAAGCTCTAGATCTCAGGATTTTATTCTGGCTTTTCCAGACTTCCCTGCTGGCACTAGCCTTTAGTTAGCCTTTCAATGGGATAGATAAGAAATAAGAAAAGGAAATGCCTCACTGAACTAAGTGAAGACTGTCACTCCCCAGGGTTTTGGCACTCCGATAGCTGGGTCAGCCTGAGACTCAGTCACCTCTCAGTCGTGCTCTTCTCCTTCCTTTTGTGCAAGCACAGAAGTGGTTCTCCCTGGGGTGGGCACGGGCACCTCTGCGTTGGTTACACCCTGCTCCCGGCTCCATTTTCAGTTGCTGCAATCAGCTTGGCTTCATGGTGCAACTGCATCTTTAGCTCTGTCATTCTCCACTAGATCTGTTTTTTGTCTCACCAGCATGCAGGATATTCACTTTTAGCTTCACCCATGTCCAGAGACGTCCTTCTCATGAAACAGCCACAAAAGCATGAAACAGCCACAAAAGCTAGTCTAATTCCTGTTCAACCACATTGATCCCATCTCCATGGTGCCTGTTAGTGCTTCCTGCTATTCAAATCCCTATGGGCCTTTGGAGTGCTGCCTCTCCATTTCAGAAGTTACCTCATTAATCCCAGATACCTCCCTAAATGTCCTTGCATCTGGAGGCCTTTCACTTTCACCTTCTGTCCATTTAACTGTACCACAGCAACCTCCAGAGCTGCAGTCTCTTGGCCTAGGATATTATTTCTGATTTTCTTGCCATCACCCAGGAGTAGGTCTCCCCAGCACACTTTCCTCAGTGTGTGTGTGCCAGTGATATACTATATCCACTGAAACTGCCTGTTCCTGAGCCGCCCTCAGGGGAGTCTGGCTCTCTGTCATATTCACAGTTGGATGAGCAACAATTTTCCAGAGGTGAACATAGCAAACTGAAGCTACTAGTTCCAGGCAGATACATATGTTGACTTTTCAACCCAAATCTAAAATCTGAAGTACATATATTTATTTTTCCAAGGCAGATATGCTCCAGTGCTGCCTCCAAAATGCAGTATGATGGGTATCTTTCACACAGTCCCATTCCTCAGACCTGCCTGATGTTTTTTTATTAGAAGGTGATGCCTTAGAGTTGCTGGGTTTGCTGCTTTTTTTTTTTTACTAGTCTGACAGTGCTGTGTACTGCATTAACTACTGCCCTTGAGATGCAAGAAGAAATGCATCCAGAGCAGGAAGAAAAGTAGAGTTGGGGCAGAAATTATTCAGTAAGGTCTGGCTCACATTCACTTAAACATGACTCAACCTTTGTCTTTATTCCCAGTCAAGAGAACCTGTATTATGATTTATCTCAGTCTAAAGCTGATGGCTTAGCAATCGCATACATCATCCTCTAAATTGCTCCTTTCTTGTTAATTGACTGAAAAAGAAGACAAAGTAAGATAAAATGATTCCTCTCTCTCGGAGGAACTCAAATGCTCAGACGGATACCACTCTACCTGTATAATTTAAACAATGTTAAAGGCTTTCCTCATATTCAAACATGATCTATCTGGTGGGTGGAATCAATTACCCTTAAAAGATACCCACTGAGAGCCTAACCAACCACTGGATGCTGGTCAAACACTTGATATCTGACAAAGATGACACACAACCCTCCAACCCTTCTTCCCTATCTCTGTGCAAGTGTAAGTATATAAAATATTGGTGGAGATATAAGTCTGTAAAGCAGTGTGGTATGGGGATATATTAATGTTATCTACAGGAGACTGCCCCCAGCAGCTGCTGTGATCTATGGGAGGCAATCACCATGCTCAGCTCTGCCCTGTTCACTGAACAACCTTTGCAGTACAAATTTATATTCGAGTCTGGTCCCTGTTATGTGTCCCAAGGGTGTATCAGCATCAGCCTTCAGAAGGAACAGGTTTTCTATCATAATAGAAGTGTTTGATCAAGTGTTAGGTCAGCCTTTTCACCTGCCTGTCACTATGTCCCTTCAAATACTTTAATCACAACAGGTTGGGGTTTTTTTTCTGTTATCTCTCAAGAATAAGCAAGTTTGCTTATTTTCAGCCTTGGGCCTATTTGGTAGAAGTCAGAATAGTACTATGTGAGACCCATCATTTATTTCTAGAGTGTTTTCACTACCTCTACTCAGGTGAGGGCTTAAGCTCACCATGACTTGTGCCGTCAACCAGCTCCATCCACACGACACCCAGCATGGCTTTCCTTGTGCTTAAACATAATCAGAAGGCACTGTCATACCCCATATCCCAAGCTGTTTCTTCTTTGCCTACAAGCAGCATCTTACTTCAGGATGAAAAGCTGGAGGATTTCTTCAGGAGCTCTGATATTTTCTGCTTTAAAATAACTAGACTCATAAATAAAGCAGAACTGTGCCCTCGGAATCAGATAGTGCTGCCCAGTATGTGATCACAGGAAACAGATGAAGGCCCCTGTGGCCTTGGTGACTCTCTCTCTGTTGTGCAGTTGAAGTGTTTATGTGCAAATAAGGCTAAGGAGGCACCAAGTTCTCCTGTCAGTGATTTTTCTTCCAAGTTTAAGTGATTCATGTGACCTATTATGGCTATCTTATTTATGACAAGGTGAAGCGTGTCTGGGTCAATGGTGTGATTCTTCTCAAGCTAAAGATGACATCTAAGATGGGTCAGATGAGCCACTCCCTAAACATACACATTTCTTTTCCTTTATTTATAAGGGTGACACCTAAAGTTGGGTGAAATCAATCTTGGCAAAGAGGTAGACCCCAACACAGAAAATGTAAAGTAGACTTTGGAAGTCACACAGCAGTTCAGAAGCTGAATAAGGAATAAAAAGCATGTTCTGCCTTGTCTGTTGTGTTATTTCTGTCCTGTTGAACCTGTTCTCCCCAGAGCTCCTGAGCAAAACCAGGTATTCAGAACTTGATATCTGTGTTGAAAGGCCAGTGGCAGAATAGATGCTGAAACTGCCCTTATGCATCATAAAGAAGCAATAAAGGGAGCAAACTTGTTTCTCACATTTCAGCTTTGTAATTCACCATAAAATGGAAAAGCTCCCAACAGTGTCCATAGCATCCAGAGTTCACAAGAGCACTTGTTGTAAGACCTGCTGGAACAGTGTCATTTTCTCTAACAATCTATAGCAACAAAAAAAAAAAAGTCCTATAACATTTTCTAGGAGAAAAAATCAAATCCTAATGAAATCACAAGACTCTGCAAACAAGACTGATATAACATGTTGTCCCAGTCCTACCTGCTCTTAGCAAAAGTTGCATTGCAGTGGCCAAACTTCTCAAAGATCAGACAAAGATCTTGGCAGGTGGGATGTGTGTTTTTCTGATCTACAGCCAGTTAAATATTTGTCATATGACAGCCCAGGGAAATACAGTGGGAATTACAGTGTGTGTTTTACTTGTGTTTCACACATCTCTGCACCCCTTTATGCTCCCTTGAGGGGCCAAGCCTACAAGGGCTGTCAGTGCTGAGAGCTGGTCAGCAGGATAAATAATTAAGAAGGCAGAAGATACTAGGAAAATACATTCAGAAATTTTAATGTGTCATTAGGTATCTTCATGGGTTTCTGTTCACTCGAGTCCTTGCCAATAGTGTGACACTATTGCCAAAAAAAATCCAAGACCAGCATGAGTACAACTCAGTGGTGGGAATTGTCTTTACTCAATCATAGGAAGAGGGAGAGGTAAACACTTGTGATGCATAATTGTTTTTGTTGTCCTTGGAGCATGGATTTGTTTGTTTGCTTTCCAAAAAAAAGTAATATTTTTCAGGAGAGGAATAACATTTGCCCTCAGTTATCATCTTTTACCTGCATGCCTTCCTCTTGCTGTGGATTTTGCCAGTATGCCATAGCCATGTCTTTAGTACCTGATAAGTTTTCATCTCATCTAAGGATATTCACAGTGCAAGAACAAAAAAGCCAGAGGTTGAGCAGGCATCAGTCTACTTTCACCTCAGCTGTGTCTGGATCCAGTTTCAAAGCAGGGTGTAATAACACAGAGTAAAAGCCACCATCTGTGATGGTGACTCCCTGCATTCATAATTCAGAAACAGGGTTTTCTCTCCTGTAAAAACTACACCAGCCTTGTTCCGTAATCCTCCTAAAAACACCTGAAAATTCATTACAGACATAAATGCATACACAATAGAGAATACAATGCATACAAAATAGGGAACGGACTTCTTAGAATATCTTGTTATCTCAGGGCAGAAAAAGGTCAATTTGATGTTGTTTAGTTGCTCACTCTAAAGCTTCTTCCTAAGACTACTGACTCCAGCCAAAAAGAAATTAAATAAAAAATTACAAAGTAGAGTACATATTTGGGTTATGCTGGCATATGCTGAAGATCCCCTAGAGCTGTACTTAAGTGTGAAATAACAGCAAGAAACATTAGGTTGTCTGCGGAGAGCCTGCTCTGTCAGGTTTGTTTTCAGAGCTGTGCAGTGCCATATGGTAAAAACACACCCCAAAGACTGGGCTTGGCTTGCAGTTGGAGGGGATTTTCCTTCTCTGCCACCGTTAAGATCTCCTCCTCTCCTGCCCTGCAGCCACCTGCAGGTACAGGATGTCTGGGCATGACTGGGAATCACCCAACAGTGGTGAATTAGGGAATTAGGGAGCAGCATTCCCACTCCCAGCAAAGACCAAGCACAGGCTGTGTATTAACTGAAATGCATGCAAGGAGAAATTATGGTCCAAAATTCAAGGATAGCTCCCATTCTTCAATTTGTTCTCCACCCTGCTGAGGCAGGTTGGCTGTGAATAGATAATTTCATGAGCTCGGGTTTGAGCTTCGTTGCTGGTAGATTCCCTGAGTAGATCCTCTAAAATGGTGATTGCAACCACCTCAGTGAAATAGGAATTATATTTTTAATATATTCAGGGGTTTCAGTTATCTGCAATAGTTCACTGGAGCAGATGGTGAGATGAAAAGCAACCCTTGCCTTCATACTGAGCAACGCACTGGGTGTGATTCAGAGCTGCACAGTGGCAGCCCTACTTTTAACAGAAACTAAAATGAACTTAGATTCAATATCCCTACAACAGCAACAAAAGCCCAGTAAAGTAGAACTAAACTCCAATAGACAATTTTAGTAAAAATGAGGAATCTTGTTAAAAAGTTAAAACAGGCAGCTAAGGGAATTAAAACCTCTTAGGCAGTATGAAGACTACTGAAGGATATGAAACTGGAAGCACAGTGAATCCCACCCATTAAGAAAATCTCGAGAAAGGATAAAAGGAAAGCAGTGTGATGACACAGAAAAGAAAAAAGGATTATTAGAATTAAGAAGGCATGATTCCATAGACTGAAACTGTACCCAAACCAAATAACAGTAATAAAAATACTAGTGAAGTATCATAAATTCTTTTTAGTAAACACAAAATAAAATCAGGCTCATGAAAAAAACAATTTGGGAAGCAATTAATTGGCTAAAAGATTAAAGCAAATAGTAATTTCTTCTTCTAATACATCAGCAGCAAAATGCCTGCCTAGAGAGTCTGTGGGGCCAGCTGATGATCCCAGTAGACAAGGATCACTCAGGGAAGACAAGCCCATTGCCAGGCAGCTAATAAATTCTTTGTACAGGTGTTTGCTATAGAAGAAACCTAGAAGAGTCTTGTACTCCCTTTGGTAACCTGCAGGTCTATCTGAGCCTGAATAATCACAAAAGAGGTGCTGGGACAAACAGGCAAAGTGAACACCAGCCACTGACCAGGGCATCCACTCATCCTAAGGGAGTCCAGCAATGAAATAGCCAAAATACCAATGGCAACATTTATCCCTTCCCTTAAAGCCCTCTTGGGAACTGAAGGATGTGGCAGGTGGAATACAAAAGGATCACAGAGGGACCTGGGGTACCAACAGCCTGAAAGCTTGATAGTTTCACAAGTCAAGTTAGTAGAAGGTGTAAGGAAAACAAAGAGTAATCTTAGATTCAGTGTGGTTTGTTTCAGATTTGACTCTCCATCTAGTTAAGCATTAATTGGGTTATCAATGGCTGTAGGTGGCTGCTCTCCATATGGCAGGAGAGGGCTGGGATACACAACATAACTGGCTGAGGCCCTCAGA
>WBMZ01001915.1:0-11531 GCA_013400975.1 Atrichornis clamosus | reverse complement strand
CGGCCCCGCTCAGCCGCCACCACCGCAGCCACCGCCCCCGGCGCGCCTGCGCCGCACGGCCCCGCCGGCCGGGACAGCCCGTGAGGCGGCAGCCAATCCACGCCCTCCTCGGCGCGGAGCGACGGGAGGATCCGCCAATGGCAAGCGTGTATTGCGAGGCAGCGGGGCGCCAGGCCCGCCGCCTGCTCTCAGCCGCGTAGAGTGACAAGTGCAGCTGTCCAATCGAAAGCGCGCGCCCGAGTGAGGCGGGCCAATATGCGACAGCTCTGGCCTATGGGCTTCCTTTGGAACCAGATTGACATGGCTGCCGCCCAATGACTGAGGGAGCTGTCTGGTCGGGGCGGGAGACCGGGCAGTGATTGACAGGTCGAGTAACTATGGCAACACGCGGGCCGAAGGGAAGAACCGCAGTAGGCCAAGCTGGGCTGGGCCGCACGGAGGGGCTGATTTGCATATGATTTGCATATGCAGATTATGATGCATATGGAGATAGAGCGGGTCTGCCATCCACCACGGCGGGCCTGAACCCCATGGCCTGGAAGGGACCTTAAAGCTCATCTCATTAGACCTGCCTGCCACAGGCAGAGACACCTTCCACTATCCCAGGTTGCTCCAAGCCCCGTCCAGCCTGGCCTTGGACACTTCCAGGGATGGGGCAGCCACAGCTTCTCTGGGCAACTTGTGCCAGGGCCTCACCACCCTTGCAGGGAAGAATTTCTTCCTAAGATCTGAAAATCCTTGGTTCCCCTTTACACCCAAATGTAACTCTAGTGTGGATACATCCTGTTCTTTAAACCCTGACCCCACATTTATAAACAACCATAGCAGCAAACACCCAGGTGGCAAAAAATTGAGGCAACCATGAGGAGGGTTGTAAGCAACAACCAACCAGATGAAAATCCAAGAGGAAAACAGATTTCCAGATTACACTATGCTGTACCAGCTCCCGTTGTAACACGATGGAGATTCGAAGGTGGAATGTTAATTGTCTGACACACCCGGAGCACACCAAGTGTGGAACTGCAGCCCAGTGACCCAGGGTGCTCCTCACCTTCCCTGGGGTAATCCCAGCTCACTGCAATCCTCAGGCATTAAGTCGATACTAGAGGGATCAGTGACCAACATTCCACAAAGGTGTGAGAATTTCTGTGAGAGTTTGCTGAATTCGGGTTGCTGGGCTGAAAACAGGAGAAAGGGATCAGTCAAATTTAGTGTATTTTAATATCCTGTTGGATGAGGGGAGGAAGTGGATAAATGGGATTGGCAGTGACATGAGATAAAGAATGAGTTCTCTGAACACAAATAACCTCCTTCAGAGCAGCACTGCCTTCATTTGGGTAAAAAAGGAACTCACTGAGCTCCACTGCCCAAAGCTCTGAATATTTTCAACCCCTGCTGAACTCGTTTCACACACCTGGGCTGTAAGAGCTGGAGCTGGGAAAACAGAAAGTGAGGGGAGCTCATGGGGTGTCTCAGTTGTTGGGACACAGCAGAGCCCTCAGCAGCATGGAGACGGCACAGGAAAGGGCAGTTCCCTCCCAAAAGCTTCCTGTTTGTCCCCAAAAGGCACACGGGGTGAGGAGCAGTTTAGGGGTGTTGGTGTCTCTGTCCTGCAGGTCAGAGCTGTTCGGGGGACAAGAAGAGAAACCTGGGGAGCAGCCACCTCCAGAGCTGAACCCAGCATAGCTAAGGTGGTCCAGCATGGAAAAGGTGCCCCTTTTATGTGCAGAATCCTGGGATACAATTGAACCAGAGAACCTGGAAAATCTGGATAATGAATGAAGCATGAGCAGCATCCTGTCCTTGGTGGGTACCAAGCTCAGCACACATTTGTGCACTGTGCCCACCTGGTTACATCCAGTCACACGGGTCCTGCCCTTCCAGCCACAGCTCTCTGCGGCTCTGTTTCTCCCAAACACCCTTCAAGCCTGCAGCTCAGATCTCTGCTTGGTGCATTTCTCCTCCCAGAACTTGTCCAGTTCCTCCTTGGTGACAACATCCTGACCTGTGCAGCTCAGCTATTTGCTGCCTCAGGAACCACCTTCCATCTTCATCCTGGGCATCCCCCCAACGACAGGAAGCCCTGCCATGGTGAGCATCCTCTGGACCAGAACCTGGAAGCCGTCCCTGAACCCTGTCACCTCTTCCTGGCACCGAGGGCCTCTCTCTCTCTGTGTCACTGCCAAGAGAGCCCTTCAGAGCATTCCCTCTGGTCACGGTGGGACCTCCCACAACCTCCTGCCCCTCATCTCACAAACTCACAAGAAGTCAGGTGTGAAGCATCAAACCGATTTATTATAGTTAGTAAAAGGCTTTTCGTCCTGTTAGTAAAAGATGGGCAGGGAAACAGCTCCCTCCTGCACCATCTCTTGCCAATGAGGCTTTAAAGTGCTACATAACAACTGAAAATCCCAGTGCTTCACAGCAGAAATCTGAACATGTGTTCTCCCCAGCCTGAGGTGGTGACAAACCAGCTGTTTCACAACAGAAATCTGACATGAAAAGGCAAAGCATACAAGCTGTTGCTAAAATGTATGGAAAAACATAGGAAGAAATTCACAGGCAAGTAAAGCATCAGATAAAAGGGCCTTGGTATGGATGCTGCTGGTTTGGGATCTCACAGATGTCCTCTGAATTACACGAAGTGTGGAGAAGGCAAGTGCCCCCTCTCATTAGGAAATGATAAATAACCCTGCTATCTTTAATGGGAAGAGCAGCTCCCACATTCCCTCTCCTGGCCGAGGGGGTTGGGTGTGTTTAATAGGACTGTCCCTCCCTCTGATGGATACAGCACCAGGCACTGAGCAAGGAATGAACATCTCGAGCTCGGCTGGGAAGCAACCCTGTCACACTGAAATCAACATCTCCCTGTTGCATATGTTGGTTGTCCTTAGTTTTACAGAGGCACTTCCTGGATTTTTGGGCAGAAGCAAAGTAACAGGAGGGAGGAGCAGCCATTCAGGGCTGATGGACCTTTCCCACTGCAGGCCAAGCTCTGGGCACAATGGCTTCACTTTGCAGGCACACTCCCAGGGGCTGACCCCTCTCCTGCTCCCTGCCAGCAGGAAGGTTGGATTTCAAGAAGCCGTGCTGACAGCAAGAATTCAGGATAAGTTACTGGATACAGTAGGTCAAGGGAAGTGATTCTGTCCCTCTGCTCTGCTCAACAGAGACCCTACCTGCAGTGCTATGTCCAGCTCTCGAGCCCCAGTGTAAGAAGGATGTGGAACTGCTAGAGTGAGTCCAGAGGAGGCCATGGAGGTGCTGTGAGGGCTGAAACCCCTGTGTTCTGGAGACAGCCTGGGAGAGCTGGGAGTGTTCAGCCTGGAGAAGAGAAGACTCTGAGGAGACCTTTCAGCAGCCTCTATTACCTGAAAGGGCTCCAAGAAAGCTGGAGAGAGACTTTGGACAAGAACCTGGAGTGACAGCACAAAGGGGAATGGCTTCCCACTGACAAAGGGTAGGGTTAGATGAGATATTAGGAAGAAATATTTCCCTGTGAGGGTGGTGAGACACCGACACAGGTTGTCCAGAGAAGCTGTGGCTGTCCCATCCCTGAAAGTGTCCAAGGCCAGGCTGGATGGGGCTCGGAGCAACCTGGAGCAACACAACTAATCCAGGCTGTTGCTTCTTCACTGCTTTACTGTATTATAGAATCACAGAATGGTTTGGAAGGGCCATTAAAGGCCATCTCATTCCACCCCTTTGCCATGGGCAGGGACACCTTCCACTAGACCAGGTTGTTCCAAGCCCTGTAAGTCACTGGAAGGTGCTACAAGGTCTCCCTGGTGCCCAGAGCATCTCAAACTCTGGTATGGTCTCCCTGCAGTGTACAGTTGATCCTGTTTGTGTCCCAGCCTTGGCAGAAGGTTCCTATACTCCTTATCCCATAGCAACAGGTATGAGGAAGGGCAAGAACTCCATCTACCCTTCCAACCAAGCTCCAAATATCCAGCCTAAAAATCAAAGACACTAAACAACCCTGTGTGGGACTAAGTCTGCTTCATGCTGGCATTGCCTGAAATATTCCTCTTAAAACAAAACCCACTTTCCCTGACTGGAGAGGGTGAAATGAGGCTGATCCTCGAGAACACTGGTTAGATGCAGCTCTTCCCTGACCCTCACGTTTATCCCCAGGGTCAGTGCTGCATGAAGTGACCCCAGAAGGAGCAGCAGAGCCCATCAAAGGTCCCTGCAGCAAAGCCAGAGACACCAAGTAAGGTAAACTGAACATGAGACGTCCGGTGGAGGCTGCTGCATGCACCCTTGGGCACCTTGTCAAGCCAAGATGAGCAGAGCCAAGGCAATCAGCTCCACTGTCACAGGATATCTGCTGGCTCACTGCAGAAAGGGACCTGGGGGGTCACCCCTGGGATCACCAGCAAGTGTTTCCCTGAATCCTCCTGGGACCAGACAAGGAGGACATGGAGAATCACCATGAGGACTTTCTTTTTTGACTTAATGGCTCACTCTAGAATGAGATCCTCTCCATGGGTGTAAAAAGAGAAGGCTACAGCCAAGAAGATGGTTGGGAAATGGTAGATAACAGACACAAACCCAACAGCATCATGTACCAAGGCCTCTTGCAGAACCTTCCAGAAAGAGATTTAACAACACCCCTACTGCCCCCCCGCTGCTCTTCAGGCTTCAAATGCATTGCCAAAATCCTGTTGCCAGAGGAATCCCCCCAGCTGCACCATGGTCATGGCATCCCATCCACTATTTCCACAGCCGAGTGTACACCACGAATGCCATGGCAGAAATGATGCCGACAGCTGGAAGGATATATGACAGGGATGGGCCATTGCTATCCTCTGTGGGAACTTTGGCCTCAGGTGAGCTGGGGGCAGTGTCAAGGCCAGTGCCAGAGTTGAAATTCAGGGAGCTTCCAAGGGGATTAACTCCGTCACTGCCGACTCCAAGCTGGGTGCTGGGGTAATGATCCACACAGACTTCACGGGCGCCCAGGGAGGTGCTGTCCCAGCTTGGAGCAGGAGAGGAGTTTCCGCTTGCTCCAGCTGCCCTCTCTTCCCTGGGGTCTGCACGAACTGCTGGAGCCAGGCATCCCAAGGAGACTTTGGGGACCACTCCTCCTGAGCTCAAACTATCCGTGCTCACCAGGACTGGGTCGCTGCTGAGGCTGAGGCTATCGGAGGCTGTGGAACTGTGGTTGCTGGGCTCCCGAAAGCTTGGGCATCTGCTGGCCACCTCTGGGCTCCCCCCAGCCACAGAGGTGAGGACACCCGGCTTGCTGAGCTCCTCATCCCTCTCTGCATCGCTGCCAGATGCCCAGATGCTCGTGGCAGAGGTCACCCGGGCAGCCGACCTCCCAGCCAGGCCTTCGGAGCCTCCTACCACAGCTGTGCCCAGGAGAGGGTGTGCTGAGGCCGGGACCACCTTTGGGAGACAAGGAGAGAGGCTGGGTGCCATGGGAAGCCCCTTCGGGAGACAATGAGAGAGGCTGTGTGCCACGGGAAGCACCCATTGCCCTGGTCTTGGGCGCACACGTCCCACACAAACCCGCTTCAACACTCAGCCCCCAAATCTCCTGCCACTAACGGCAAGGCTGGGTCACAGGTAACTCCCAGGGCTGAGGCAGAGAGGGGAGCACGGGCTGAAGGAGGGAGGGAGCAGGCAGGCAGGCAGGCAGGCAGGCAGGAAGGGGAGCCAGGCAGTGAGGAGAGCAGTGGAAAACAGCACCTGGAAGGCAGGAGACTGGCTGGCAAGTCAAGGAGGGGAAATAAGGAGTCAAAGCACAACAAAGTTTGTCTCCCTTCTCTGAAGGTCCATAATACAGTGTCTGAATGGTAACGTGAAGACAGTGGGGAAAAAAAAATCCCTGAATAAATGTACCACCAGCTCAAAATGTGACACTGCAGCAGAAAATCTCCTAATCAGGGGGAGTTGCCACAGGGACACGAATGAAATGCAAGTGGCAAGAGGAAAGGTCACCTACTTTCTCCTTCACTGGCACAGAGGGGATGCTGCTGGCTCTATTCCCAACAGGCAGTTTCTTCTCTTGAGTAGGAGACTTCACAAAGGTGTCATAGGATGGGGAAGTATCTCTGGGCACAGGGGTAGCAACCGGGGTAGTTGTTTCCATCAAAGAACCTGTCGGGAAGAAAAAAAGCACACTGTGTTAACCAAGAGGCCTAAAAGGTGAGATTTGTTCTTCCTCAAGGACGCTGTGACAGGACAGTCCCCAAGCTTAGGGGGAGGCACAGGGAGCAGGACCCAGTGCCCGGGGTCTGCCATGGCACCCAATCTTTCCCTGCAGATGCAGGTAACTCATGCTGGGTGGACTGCAGGGCTGGGGAGCACCAAGGGAAATGGAGGCTTTTAAGGCTCCTGGAACTCCAATATCCCCCAAGCCAGGAGGCACTGAGCCCATATGGAGGAGAAAAGGTTAGGAGGGATGGGTGTCTCTCCCTTCCCTCTTCCCTCGAGACCCTGGAGGGGAGGGCAGGATTTCATCCTGATTCTATAAAGCCCACGAGTGAGGGATGCAGATGCTAAAATTCCCCCAGATGCAGGACACAAACATCTCTGCAAACTTGGGGAAGGGGAAAAGTTTCCCACCCCAAAGCTGCTCCACTGACAAAAAAAAAATAAAATGCATTTGGATGAGATGATCATTGTAGATTCCTTCTGAACAAAATAGTCTGTTCAGTTTTATTCTATTCTATTCCAACCATTCCCCCAGCGCTGCCTAGACTGCCACTAAATCATGTTCCCAAATGCCACAGCCACAATTCTTCTTAATCTTTCCAGGAAAGGTGACCACGACTGCCCTGTACAGCTTGTTCCAGTGCTGGACAACTTCTTCAGTAAAGAAATTTTCTCTAATATCAAATCTAAACCTCCCCTGGCACAACTTTCCTGTTGCTTGTTACCAGGGACCAGAGCCCCTCTCTTGCTCCACCCTCCTGTCAGGGAATTGCAGAGAGCGAGATAATCACCCCAAACCTCCTCTCCTCCAGGCTGAGCCCTCCCAGCTTCCTGAGCTGCTCCTCATCAGACTTGTGCTCTAGAGCCTTCCCAGCTCCATTTCCTTCTCTGGACAAGCTCCAGCATCCCAATTTCTTTCTTGCAGTGAGGGGCTTTCAGCAGCACCTCCTGCTCCCTAGTGGCTACATGGTTCTGCCAGGAAGGAAACTCACATCCACTCCCTCCACGCTCTCGCAGCATCCTGACCCGTTTCTGCTCCGCATCAAACTGCTCCTGTATGAGAAGGGGGCTGCGCACATCCACGAAGCTGCCCACGGGCTCACCATACTCCGAGCTTGGCACAGGTTGCTTTTTTGGCAGTGAGTTTGGGGGCTGTTGCCCCACACCATGAGTGGTCCTCTCCAGCCGCGGGGGTGACTCTATGGAGACATCCGAGTCCTCTTCGGGCTCATTCCTGGGCTGCTTGGGGCTGTGAGTGACACCGGCATCCCTCGATGGAAGAGACCTGCCCAGGGCCAAGCCTGGCGCACCACGGTGCAGGTGGTTGGCATTCCCAAAAAACCCATTGTCCACACACACCGGCCGGCGGCTCAGCCAGTCCCGGCCCTGCTCTGGGGACACAGCCGATGGCACGGCCACCCCTGGGGTACCCGGTGACACCTGCACAGCCCCAGCAGGGTGCGAGAGACTCCTCTCTCCACTGTGCCCACCACTCACTGCATCATGGGCTTTGCCTCCTGGTGGAGTTGGCCGGGGACTCTCTTGCTCCAGGACTTTTTTGGGGAGCTGGAAGGAAATGAGCTGTGTTAAATCGCTGAGTTGAGGGCATCTGGGACCAGGGGGGTGTCCCAAACCCTGAGCAGTGACACCCACAAGGTTGATTATAAAGGGTGTCGGGTCTCTCCTTGGAACCCACCCAAGGGTCAGGGGCTGTGGAGAGGAGCCTGGACTGGCAGAGCAGGTCCTACAATCCCCCCGTGGACAGGAGGCAGGAGAGGGAGCAGTTACAGGGCCATATATAAACTGTAAGTTACCAGATACAACAGAGATCAGCAGCGAGAGGCTGCTCGGGGTGACCCTGAATGAGCCTGGCCCTACCACAGGCTCCCCACACCCCACTAAAGGGCCCAAAACGGACCTCTGTGTCCCCATCCAACACATGCCCTGCTCACCGACTCCTGCACTGGGACTTTGGCCTCCAGGTCCGTGCTCGTGGTGGTGCCAGCTTTGGGCAGGAGAGGTGGATGGTCACCTATGGGCAGGTCTCGGCGTGGCTGCTCTGCCAACGGGGCACCCGGAGCAGGATTTGGCCCTGGGGATGGTGTCTGGGCACTGATGGAGGAGGCAGTGGGATGGGCATCATTGGGACGGGGGGAGGCAGCAGCAGGAGCTGAGGGACCTGGAGGAGACAAACGGATTGTGAGCACCGACATTGTGGGAAAAGCTGAGGAAGCAGAGGAAGTGTGGGGCTGAGGCAGCCTTGTGTGTGCCCCGTCTCTGCCCCCACATTAGCCAAGCCCACAGCTTCATTCATCTTTCCATCTTCCCTCAGGTGAGAACCCCAGCCCACCACCAACCTAAGCACCTTCAAACATGGACCCCAGCATCCTCAGACATGTCACCAAGGTGAGGGACATCCCTGGGGACAGTCACAGACACCCCCAGCCCCTGGGAAGCCAAGGCACGTACAGACACCAACTACTCAGCAATGTGTTTTGGGTCCCCACCTCCACCGGCACCCTGGGGCACACCCACGGAGGATGAGGCTACGTACGAAGTCGCCAGGTGTCATACACTTCCTGCAGCTCGTCGGCCAAGTGCCCCGCATTGTTCTGGCGCAGCGCATGGATGAGATCCTGCACCCAGCCCTCCCGGCACCTCAGGTGCTGATAAAACCTATAGACGGTTGCCTGACTGCCCCGCGTCTCTTCCCGGGCATGGAGTTCATCCTAGGAAAAACACAAAGGGCATCTAAGAGAGGGTCTGGCTTAGAGATAAGACAGCTGTATGTTCCCCTTGCGGAAGGAGCCTGGCAGGGCTCAGCAAAATAGGAAATTACTCTGTCAGAATCGACCAGGCATGTCAGGGAATCGGCCAGCGACGACACACGGATAGTCCCGAACTTCTTGAGGTTTCTCAAAATGTGGCTGTACACTTTGTCTTCAGCAAAACCCATCCTGACTCAGCACCTGTGGAGAGACAGACTTAAGGTGAGCAGAGGCTGCTGGTGAAGCTCGGGCTGTCTCCAAAAGCTCGCGCTGTTCCAAAGGCACCCGTGTCCTGGCAAGAACACTCTGCCTCTAGACTGGGGAAATCCCAGGCGGAAAACACGCGTAGAGAAAACGCTCGGGGTTAAAGCTCAACGCTCGGCTTCACTTCCACAAACCTCACTCCCTTTTGCCATCGCCTAGCTGTTGTTTATTCCCACTCTGCTTGAATCCACCCGGCGGGTTAGGGGCCGATCTGTCGACAGGGTCACGACAGGCGACAGGGCCACGACAAGCGACATGGCCAAGGCAAGTGCCAGGGGCCACGGCTGGGATCCCGCACAGGCAACGGAAAAGCCAAAGAGGAAGGCACAGAACTCCTTCCCAAAGGGAATGGCGGCCCGCAGGCCGCTACGTGGCCCTGCGCGCCCTCACGGCGGGGCACCCCCGCCCTCAGCGCGACCTTCAGCCCCCGGCGGAGTTCCAGGAGGTTCTCCGCTCGCAGTTCCTCCCGGCAGAGCGGCCAGGGGTGGTGGCCGGGGCTGTGGGAGCCGCTGGGGTCGGAGCGGCTCCGGCGCTCCCCCCTGGTCCCCTCACGGCCCCTCGCAGCCCCTCACCTGCGCCCGCCACCGCCGCGCACCCGGCACCGCTTTGACCCCGCCCACCGCGCGTCGTGGCCGCCGCTGATTGGTCGTCGCACACGCTCGTCACGTTGATTGACGAATGGTGATTGACAGGGGCGTGTCCAGTTCCGGGCTCCTCGGGACAAGACGGATGCGGTGATCCCGGAGCGGATCCCGAGGGTGTTAAGGGTCCCGGGCATCGCTCGTGTGGGCCCGTTTAGCCTGGAGAAGATTGAGAGGGAATTTCATGAGTGCATGTAAATATCTCCAAGGAAGGTATTAGAGGGTGGTGTCAAGCTCTCTACCGTGGCGCCCAGCAACAGGATAAGGAGCAATAGCTGTAAACAAGAACATGAGAAGCTCCACCTCAACGTGAGGAAGAACTTCTTTATGTTGAGGGTGGAAGAGCACTGAAACAGGTTGCCCAAGAAGTCTACCTCTCTGGAGACATTCCAAACCCACCTGGACATGTTCCTGTGTCACCTGCTCCAGGTGACCCTGCCTTGGCAGAGGGGTTGGATCAGATGATCTCCAGAGGTCCCTTCAAACCCCAGTATTCTNTCCTGTGTCACCTGCTCCAGGTGACCCTGCCTTGGCAGAGGGGTTGGATCAGATGATCTCCAGAGGTCCCTTCAAACCCCAGTATTCTGTGTTCTGTGATTCTGTGAGTTGGACCTGTTGAGCCTCGAGAAGAGATGGCTGAGAGGGGACCTCAGTAATGTGTATAGATACCTAAAAGAAGTAGTGCCAAGAGCATGGATCAGGCTCTGCTCCGTGGTGCCCAGCAACGGGACAAGAGGCAAAAGGCAGAAACTGTTGCTCAGGAAGTTCCACCTGAATATGAAGAAGAATTTATTTTCTGTGAGCACTGGCACAGGTTGCCCAGAGAAGCTGTGACTGCCCTGTCCCTGGAAGTGTTCAAGACCATGTTGGATGGGGCTTGGAGCAACCTGACAGTGGAAGGTTGCCCATGGCAGAGGCTTGGGACTAGATGTTCTTTCAGGTCCCTTCCAACCCAAACCATTCTGTGATGATAATTAATTGAAGCCAACTTTCCTCCCTCTAAATTATAGAAAAATATTTCTGGTTTATTTCCAAATAAGATCTTGTTGACGATCAAAACTAGCCTCATGAAAAACAAAAGCCACTCAATTGCACCCAGTAATTTTTGTTCACAAAAACACAGAATTATAAAATGTAAGGATTTGGAAGAGACTTTAAAGACCACCCCAAGCCCCCGTGGCATGGGCAGGGACAATCCCCACTAGACCCGGTTACTCAAGGCCTTATCCAACGTGGCTTTGAAAACTGCCAGGGTTGGGGCATCCACAACCTCCCTGGGCGACCTGTTCCAGTGCCTCGCCATCCTCACAGTAAAAAATATCTTCCTAGTATCCAGCCTAAATTCCCCCTCTTTCAATCTGTATCGGTTACTCCTCGTCCTGTCACTACAGTTCTTGACTGAGAGTCGCTCTTCGGAGTCCTTGGAGGCCCTCACTCAGATACTGGGAGGTAAATCGTATCCCACCAAAACTTTTTATTTAGAATTAATTTCCCACTCCGGGATTTTGGGAAGCGGGACCGGGGCTGGGGGGAACGCAGGGCCGCCTCCGCGCCACCAGAGGGCAGCACCGCCACGCGGCGGGGCCCCGCGTGACCACGCCCCTCGGCCACGCCCACGACCACGCCCCGACCACGCCCCCGGCCCGGAGCCGCACGATGGCGGCGGCAGCGGGCGGGCGGAGGCGGCGGC
>WBMZ01001911.1:0-11702 GCA_013400975.1 Atrichornis clamosus | reverse complement strand
ACGCACGCACGCACGGCACGCACGAGCGGACGCACGCACGGCGCGCTCGGGCCGCGGCGGCGCTGCGGGGCGGCGCCCGATTGGCGGGAGAGGGCGAGGGCCGCTCGCGGCCTTTTTTTGCGCACGCGCCAAGCCGCGCGCGCCTTTCTCGCTCCCGGTTCCCGCTCGGCCCTCGCTGTTTCTCCGCGAGGCCGGGAAACGGAATTAGGGGGGACGTATGGAGAACGGCGGCTCTGCGCATGCGCATCCGCTGCTGCTTCCCCGCGAGGCCCCGGCGCGAGAGAGCCGGGTTGGAGGGGGGGACACATACACACAAGGGGTTTTGGGCATGCGCAGCGCCCACCCGCAGCCGTTGGCGTGGGGGGGGCACACGGGACTCGCGCTTCTGCGGGTGCGCAGCCGCAGTGCCGCGCGCGTGCGCAGAGCGCGCACTGACGGGCGGGCGGCGCTGCGGCATCGCGCGCGCGCCCTCGGGGACGGGGTGTGGGGGAGGCCCCGCGCGCGTTCCCTCACGGTAGTCCCCGCCTCGCCCTTCGCCGGTGTCCCGCTGCCTCAGGGAATGGAATGGAATGGAGTGGTTAAGGTTGGAAGAGACCTTCAAGATCATCAAATCCACCATCCAACCAGCGCTGCCAGTGCAACCCCTAAACCACTAAACCTCATCACCCAGCACCAGATCCAGACGCCTCTTAAACACACCTTTGGTTTGGGGGTTGCAGTGGCAGCGCTGGGTGGATGGCTGGACTTGGATGTTGAAGCTCTCTTCCAATCTTGACCATACTATGATTCTAAACCACATCATCGGCACCAGATCCAGACGCTTCTTTAGTGCCTCCGGGGGCGGTGAAGCCACCACCTCCCTGGACAACCTATTCTGATACCTGACCACCTGAACAGTGAAAATTTTTTATTCTAATATCTCGTCTGAATCTCTGCTTAAGGCCATTTCCTCTGGTCCTGTCCCTGCAGGCCCGGCAGGAGACACCAGCAACCCCTCACTGCAGGCTCCTGTGAGGGAGCGATGAGGTCCCCCTGAGCCTCCTCGAGACTGAACCCCCCCAGCTCCTCCAGCCGCCCCCCATCAGACGCCTTCTCCAGTCCTTCCACGGGCCCCGCTGCCCTTCGCTGGGCACGCTCCAGCACCCGCATGTCCCGGAGAAAGTGAGGAGCCCAGAACTGAGTGCAGCACTCGAGGTGCAGCCTCATAATAAGTAATAAAAATTACAGTCTTTTTACAAAGTTTTCATTATATTGACCACGTTGGCCAAATTACAATATAGTGAGAAATCCTAATGCTAATACACATTTAAATATTCAAAATACTGCCATTTTACATCACAATACATGGATGATTTACAAACCTATCCCTGAAGAAATTATTCTGCCTTCTTGTTATTTTGGTCTTTATGTTTTATTAATTAATTTAACTCATAAACTTTATTAATAAAAAGTTGCGTCTTCATTTAGCTACAGAAAACACTGCATGTTTTGAGGAAAACCTCTCCTTGCTCTTTGGTGTTCTTTGGTGTTTACTTATCAGTGAATGTTTATTGAACATCAGCTACTGGGTGGGGAAATAAAGCCACAAAACAATTGCTTTGGGTTTTGCCTGAAAAAAGCTTTTCCAGTGGTTGTGCTTCCTTCTGAAGACAATTGTTTTTGTTTCCCTCTGGCAATATTTTGGTCCTCCTTTAGCACAAGGAACTTTGGAGGGTAGCATTTGAAAATACAACAGTAAAGATGATGGTGGCGGTTGTTTGATTTGGCTGTGGTTGAAGTCAGTGCAGTGCCACGTGCTGCTGTATAGCCCCAGCACCTGCAGAGTTGGCAGGAAAAGCTTTCTGGGGAGGATCCTACGGATTTCATGTTCAAGTACAGGGCTGAGAATCAAACATGTGGAGCATGGATGGAGGTGGAGGCTACAGTTTGTGTTCATTATTAGATTGTGAAGTTTGGTCCTATATTATTCCTGATTTCCCAAGCACAAGTGTATTTTCCTTTCTTTCTAAAGGAACTTAAAATTAACATAGCCAGTAGCTTTATTTCCTTACAGCACAGCATCTAAAAGCACTCTAGGGATGCTGCACCTCACAGGAATATTGAGTTCTTACATGCTCAGTTTCAATGTGAGGCTCAGCAAGGCAGAAGAATTAATGAGTTTTAGAAACAGCACATCCAGCTGACTTCATGTTTTGTCATCGTGATGGTTTACAGCCAGAGATCCCAGAAATAATGGTCACATGCAGCAGCATCACAGATTTAGTTTGAATTCCTAATACTGGGTTATGACGAGCCAATTGATTGCAGGGGGGCAAAAAGCAACACAAGGCGATCCAAACTTTATGCTAAAATATTTTGACCGTGTTGGCAAGGAGCCCAGAGGCATTAACGAGTGCAGGAGATTTCAGAACTTCTCAGTGCCTTGGGCTTGGCAAGCTCAATACCCACAAACTCGATTATTTACTTTCATCCATCTCAAGAGAACAAGAAATGTCATAATAAAGAACCTAAAAAGACCAAAATTACAAAGTGGAGGTTGTCATTTAGTCACAGACTCAGCATTAACCCAGTTACTTTATAGACCTCGGACTTACATAGAAACCATTCCTCTTTCATCAGAGACCTGATCAGCTTTGCTGATTTTCTGTAGCCCAGCTATAGTGCAGTCCAGGTTAGTGACTTCAGTGTGCAGCTAATTATTTTAGTTAAAATGCTGTGAAATAAAACCTCATTTATTTCCCACGAAGCAGTGCCTGATTAAAACGAACCCCAAACATAATATAAGGTCTGTAAGAACAAACCAGGGGAACTTATTTAAGAAAAATCATTTTAGAAACAAGTTGAATCCTTTCTCTCAAAAAAAGAATCTCTTTAGCTGCTATATTTCTGTAAAGCGATTCAAGTACCATCCAAACAGACGCAGTCAGACAAATCTTGCCCTTTCTGCAGTCTTGGTTTAGGTACAAGATGTAGCTGAAATTAAACAAGGTGAGACCTCTGCAGCTGCCAAGAACAAACAGTTCAACCAAAACCCAGCTACTCACTCAAACATCCCTCACATTCTCTCTATTTGGACAGTGCTTTACACCTTATGAACAAAGGCAACCTGTGTACAGGATAAGATTCCAGGATCAGCTCCACCAACTTGGCTTTACGGAGATTCACAAAAAACTGATTGCCAGAGTTCAGGAGAAAAATCAAAATAACAAGAAAATTGATAATATATGGAAAGTGTCCTGGGAAAAGAGAACACTGAATGGCTCAGCCATCCTGGAGGTACTCCCATTTATAGCTTATCAGAAATAAAAACAAACAAACAAACAAACAAACAAAACTTCTCGTAACTTTATTAATGTCCATTCACATATAGTTTGAAAATTATAATGCATAATGTTGACTGTGTGTCCTAGCTGGAGTCACATATGAACATCAAAGGGATATGCCAAGGGAACTTGTGTCCAGTAAGCTTTGAGTTCTACCCCAAAACACTGCAGGCAAACAAGTCTCTTCTCTGATTTTACTGTATAGCAGCAGCTCAGTTTTAAGTTCTGGAATAATTCTCAGCCAGTATGTATTAGATAGTTAATTGCATTTGCTTGGTTTTGTACAAGATTTTTGATATTATTTCCTTTCATTCTCAAAGCAGCTACAAAATGTCCAGATGTTAAATCTAAAGTGAAGCAAAACAAGTCCCCATAACTCCCCTTCAAAAGAAAAAATGTTGCCAATGGTGACTGAAACCCTAATTACTTTACTACTTATTATTTTAGCATAAAGATGTATATAAGGTCCAGCGTTCCAAATCCTGACGCAGCTCTTTCATCTTCCACAATTACAAAGTACAGAAGTTCCTCACTCACTTTAGTTTGTATTAATTGAGCCAGAAGCACGCTGAGTTAGACACTGCTCCAGTCCAGCAGCGCGTCGGCTGGACGAGGCATCCCATGTGCACTGTGCTGTGCATCCAGAGGACACTATTTCAGTGTTCTGTCACCTCAACAGCTGTACCTTCTATGTGCCACACTTACGCTGCTCTCCTGTTGTCCTGGGGTATATTCTCTATTAACACATAAACAGATGTTTTCCCTGACCTAAGCCCAGGTTTGTCTCTCTGTTTCTTGATGTTTCATGTGATATGTCTCATACCCATAATTAGAGTCTCATGTCACTCCATCTCACTGCTTTTTTTGCTCTGTCTTATCCATATAGGTTGCAAAGGTTAATAAGCAGGAGTTGTTTCTTTCTACAGGCTTATACATCCTCCTATAGCATCCTCCTATTTCCTAGGCCAATAACTGCTATGTTATACAAGTATTTAAGAGATAATATTTTCACACATATAGATAGAAATCTACATCTCAGTTACTGATTCCTTACCTGCTCTGTTAAGGATGACACAAACATCTGAGTTGATCCTGCTCCAGTAGAATTCACAAACTAAATCTTAAAAGGAGATGAGCACTACAAATCAGTTATAAGTATGAAGATAAAATGCCAACACAAGAAGTAAGAATTTTCCACTATTTATGAGGTGTGAAATAGAAATCATTGTTCAGATTCTTCATTTGGAAAAGGAGAGAACTGCAATAAACATGAATGCTGTGTGTATGGCTTAACCAAGTGGTCTTCACTGCTAATATCAAGAACATTGGATTTTGTATTCTTTAATTTCCAAAAGTAATAGAAAAATTTCAAACAAATGTGAAAAAGATTAATGCAAGTTGTACTTGTTTTGATTTATGATGTAGTTAATGCAGACTCCACCCTCATTTTAAATACACAACAGATGTTTGTGGTTACATTCAGTAACTGGAATGTGCAAACCATTGAGGCTAGAGGTATAAAGAAGATAAATTTAAAGATCAGTGAAGGACATTAGAACCACTTGGGTCCTTGTATTTTAACAAGATTATTTTTCTGCTAAGTTAGAATTAGCTAATGCTACTCTCATTTAAATAACCATCTTTAAGTTTCTGAATTAAACCAGCCAGGAGCACTGGATGGTTCTGAGAGCCATTGTCAGAGCTATTGTTTCAAGCCATCTGTGGCTTACAGAAAACATCTTCTCATTTGAATTCAATATATTCTTAAAACCATCAGCACTTCCTAAAAAATAAACCACTTTCAGCTTGTACACCTCAATTTCCATCTAGGAAAGGATTTCACAGATGTGGATTTAATACACCTTTGTGTTTTCTGAAGTGCTAGAATGACACAGAATATGTTCTTTATAGTCAGACAATAAAGATATCTTAGACCAGCAGTCCCTAAACTTTCTGGATGAACAAACACTGTTCACTTCTTAATAAGTTGGGGATCACTGTCAGATGTATCTGAAAACATTGTCTTGTGAGTACTGGCAATGGCTTTGCAGACTGTTCTCGGGGAATACCTGCATGAGACAAGTAAAGCTGCAGAGTGTGTGTAAGACATGGGTGTCAGACTGACGTTCAGGGTGAAGACATTCAGAGTACAGTCCATGGTTTTGGTCAGGCTCCCTCAAAAGAGGTGGGTAGTCTGTGTATGTGATTTGGGACTTGGCTCTTGCGTATGTGTAGTTTCACAAAGAATATAGATCTTTCTGACTCCCAGAAGAGATGGGAGTGATCACTTGTATCTTTATTTTTATAACCAGCTCAGCAACCTGGCCTGACTTATTTCAGATCAGCAGCACTGCCTGAGCCTGGGAGTGACCATTTGTGATTGGGGAGGGAACCCACTTCCATTGGCAACACAGTCCTGACTGGAATTGACACAACTTTAGAAAGGCATTTTTTCAGGTTGTTTTTAAAATAAATTGTAAATACATTTTTCTTCTGTGAGCCCCAAGTTCTCCCTGTGAGAGAGATGACTGATTATTCTTAAAATATCAGCAATCGACACACCACTACCTCTCACACAACGCCCACACATGACTGACTTGTTGCCAGACCTTGTCCCAGAGCTGCTGGCTTTGAGCTCAGCTTATCCAAACCACCCTGCAGAGCTCTCATTGCTTTACACCCCAGCAACATTGTCTGTTTGAATGGCGTGGAACAGCCGGGCAGAAAGGCTGTAAACAAAACATACACTCTGCCATTGTGTTTTATTGCAACTTCCATGGTTTTCTGGACCAAAATTGTAGACTTTTCAGCAGATTACATTAGCACTGCTGCAAAGTCTTTGTGTACTGCTGTTAGTTACCTGGCCAGCAGCACAGAGGGATCTCAGAGTCGTCCAAAGCACTTTCCCATTTCCAGTACTTTTGGCAATGTGTGTTGCCTTCATACTCTCGTATCATCTTGGAGAGGATAAAATTTAGTTATCACAAGAACTACTGCCTGGCAGGAAACCAGCCCTCTGACAGGTATAGCAAAGGCTTGTAACAATAAGGATATCTGTGTGTGGGCTAAAACTCACCAGGATTTTACATATCCCATCAAACAGTTCTTGCCAGTTTTTAGCTCATCATTTCGTGGAAAGCACTGCAGTTATCAGCAACCTTTTACAGCTAAGTTTAAAAACCAAAAAGCAATTCTCAGTGCAAATAGACTGTGAAATATATTTGAAAACCAGTGTAACAATTGCAAATTATATTTTAAGAGCTTTCTTCTAACAGTAACTATCACACTAACAATACAACATTGGGACACTGGGAACACTTAAGCTTGATCGTCTAGCCTAAGGACTGCAGTAAGATTTAACAGGACTATAAAGTCATTACCTGGAGTACCATTTACCATGATTTCACTTATCAGAAGTCAAGAGATGGACAGCATTTTAAAGACCCATGGATCAGATTCTGCCAGTGTACACTGCCATACTTCCATAGTCTGATCCTGAGTTTTAATTCTCAGAAATACCCCAGGAGTATGAAAAAAATGTGCTAATCAGATTAAGTGCAATGTTGGACATTTCACTTTAAAGTAGGAAGCATTACCTTAAACACACAAAAAATCTAGCAACTGCTGTAGTGCTGAATTTGTGTTTATCTCCTGTTCTTTCTGTAAATCATTTGATGACATCCTCTACACAACAAAATAGTGAGAATAAAGCCCAAAAAGCATTTAAGCCCAGGAAAGGCCCCAAACCAATCATTCAAAAGAGATTTTAAATTAAATTAGAACATAAACTTTCAGGTTTCTCCTTCCAGAATAGGCATGATGGAAGGAGGTGCAACTCTGGGCAACATTCTGCATGTGAGAGCAAGGACCTCAAGGACTCAAAGCAGCAAATGGCAAGTGAAGGAGTTTTACTGCAAGGGAGGGGAGAATTAGGCTAAGTTCACCATGGGAGTTGGCCAGGAGATAAGTTTTCATTTGGTTTAGCTTCAAGTCAAACTTCTAAATCATCTAAATCATCACAGAGAGAGACGAAAGCAGTTGTGATTGTGGGTCTGGAAGGCAGAGGAAGAGGGAGAAGATTGGCAGCAAGATTGCCCTTGGCCACAAACACCGTTTTGCTTTACAAAAGCAGAGATGAATACGGAGCTGTGCAGGCTCAGCCCTATGCAGAGCAGCCTGGATAAGACAAGCCTCAAACACAGGACAGGACAAAGGCCAAAGAAAGCTGCTTCAGCCTGTCACCCCTGAACTGGATGCTTCTGCTTAAAATATTCCAAACAATTCCACAGTCTCTCCCCCTGCCTCCACTCACCCAGCTCCAGACTCGACTGCAGTACTCCTGTAATAAAAACAAATGAACAAACCAACAAAAAGGTTGAATCAGTGCAACTCATTTTACTTTCTTGCATCCATTTTTATTTATCTCAATTTGCCTCTATCCAGTTGCTTTTCCAGTTTGAACATCCCATCCCCCTGCCCCCCTCCCAGAAAATACAGCCTCTAGTTATAGGGTAATTTCATCCTATAGCTTCTTATAACTTGATTTTTTTTTAAGCTAGCTATTGTTTAATTACTACTTTGAAGTCAATTTAGCAGAAGAAAAATCCCTAGTTTAAGGTGGCTTTTTGCATCCCCACCAAGCTATTCAGCAGGGCATTCATCTAGGATACAAAACTGGGCTGAAGCTTTAGGAGTTGAATGGATCACTCCAGTTGAGATTTAATTTCCATGAAATTCCTCCATGAAAATCCACTCACTCCTCTTAGATCTGACAGACAGGCAAAGACCAGCCACTACCTTTGAACTGAGTGATTTTTAAATGCATCCCACCCCTCTTTGCCCCCCATGTAAATATGAATTGCTGAGGCTCGGAGAGCCCTGATAGACTTTAAACCACTAACAGAGTGCGGGGTGGGGGGGAAGCAGAAAAAAGCACATGACTCCTTGATGACTAAACTTGGGGTGGTTCGATGAATGAGCCCCAAATCGCTCTGCTGCCGGGTCTGTCCCGCTGCGGCTGAATCCAGAGCTGTTCCCGCAGGGACAGCGGCTGCGGCAGCGGAGCCGCCGGCTCCCCCCGCGCCTGCCGGGACACGGTTCGCGGAAACCTGCGGGAAGCCGCTGTCTCGGGCAGAGACGGTCCCGACAGCCCCGGCCCCCTCGCCCTGTGTGACAGCACCTGGAGATGCCCCACCCGCCTGATGTGCCGTTTCATTGCCGGGTGTCCGCACTTATCAACTGAACTCCCACCGCAGGCGCGGCGAGCCCCGCCGAGGGCGCGCTGGTTCCCGAGCGCATCGGGAGACGCCGCCGCTGCCCCTGGGCTCGGTGTCCGACCCAAGTGCTGCCGGCAGCACGGTCCCGGTGCTGTGCGAGGGCTTCCTCGTTCTCTTCGCAGCGGGAACCACGCTCAGCCCCGGCCGTGTGCGGTGCGGAGCCCCGCGGGCACCGGGGCGGCTCTGGGGGAGCCCCGGCCCCGCCCGACCCCCGCGCCCGCTCCCGGGGAAGCCCCCTCGGACCCGGGAGGTTTCTGGACGGACAGCACGCAGCCGAGCGGCCGACACGGGTGTGGATTCCTCACCTCTCCCCCCGCCTCTTTCCGCCCCCTGCAACTCCTGGACTTCCTTCCACTCCTGTGTTTTAGAAAACGCTCACCCCGAAGTCACCAAGTGCATCACTTAATGGCTGGGACAAAGCATGGGGGTTTATGTATTTATACAGCTGAAATATACCAGGCAGGCGAGATTTTTCAACATTTATTCAGTTTTAACAGCTTCCAATTCGCTCCTTGTTTTCCCGAGTGGTGCTGCATTCCCACCTCCTTTTCAAACCCTATTCCCGAGCACTGGCTGCTATTTTAACTTTTCTCGGACTCACACTGCATTCTTGGCTGTTCAAATTTCAGTTCATAGTTAAGCTCTCCTTCTTTTGCCTGGAGCAACTTTTCAATTCATCTCCTTAAGTTTGCTGATTTTTCCCTTAAGCCTTGTTTTAAACCCTCAAGTTCGAGATCTTTCCCAAATGTTGCTCGTCGACTCTGTAAGCGGGGAGATCCGCAGTGAACCCCATTTTCCCTCTTCCCGTTCCTGCTTCCCCTTCCCGGAGTTCCACGCGTGGCTGTGAGTGAGCCCCGGCGGCTCCCGGGCATTTCTCGCCTCAAAGCTGCGGATGCCTTTGCATTCCAGGCACAATGACCCTCTGTTCCCTGGAAGCTTTCTTCAGCTCCAACATCTAAATCACCAGGCCCACAGCAGGCAGAATCCCCTGCTCCTTCCTCCTTTGAAATGTTTGTATCTTTGCACCTTCTAACTCAGTTTCATATGCTCCAACAAGGAGCTTGGAAACCCCTTCTTTTCCTTTTGAACTCTTTTTCCTCTAGAATTTTTTTATTTGTTTGTTTGTTTGGCACTCTCTTTGCTCCCTCTCAAGCCAATTTTTCAAACATCAGTGATTCAGATTGATTAGCTTGACTAAAAAAGTCCTGAGCACTGAAATTAGGAGAAAATATCTCCTCCAAGTGTTTTCTCTCCATTCCTAAAGTTTGTTTCCTACCACATGGCAAAAAAATGGTTTGAACAGTATAATTTCACTTTGATGTGAATGCTGATCGTTTTTATTGTAGAAAGATTTAAAACTTTAATACCTCTGCTTGGCAGTTCTTACATATGGAAGCTCACACACCAAGGCGGTTTCATTCAGTGTGAGTAAGGGTCTTACAACACAACAACTAAAGATACAGGAGCTCAGCTGTTTTAGCTGTTGGTGTGATATTAAAGATGTTGGTATGATATTAGTTTGCTGGAGGAAACATGTACTTTTTAAAACCAAGTAAATGTGTATAGTTCATGCATTAAGCAAAACTTATTTTTAAAATAAAGTTAGTTTTATAGGACCTATGTTTGAAATGTTTACATTTACGGATTATAAATTGTATTTGTTGTAAAATCACTTAATTCAATTGCATCACCACTCAAAGTCCTCAGAGGTTCTTACTTTGTTTTTACATTTGCATTGGGATCTGAATATATGAAACAGGGCTGCGGTTTAGGTGCTAAGTGTTATTTAAGAACTGCAGAGGTGTCAGACCTCATTACACTGAATTACTAGAAAGCTCTGCAGAGTATAGACAGGCAATACAGGCTGCCTCTGGTAACCCTGACAATTGCCCTTTAATCCTGACCTACAAGATTCCTGATATTCCAGTCATAGTCCATTCCTTGTGTACAAACTGAGCAGAGATGAATTTGTAAAGAAACAAACTTCTGTAGGAACTTCAACGGTATCTCCAAATCCCTATCAATTAAAATGAAATTAGGCTATGAATCAAAACTCCCAGGAGTGAAAACTTTGGAATACAGTATTATTCTATTTACTCAGAGTTATTTATTCAGGTATGTTTTATTGCACTATAGTTGCTGAACTGAGGAGATGAAACCCAGTTGTTAAAAACAGAAAAGCAACAAATTTTATCTGGATTTACATTAAAATCCCATAAGAACAACTGCATATGTGAAATATATTGCAAAAGGATTATGGCAAATGTTTGTTTGTTCTCAGATTTGGATAATCTATAATTAAAAATTTTGTAAGTTTTATAAACAATGTAAATGAGACATGAGCAAGATTTTGGACACAGGCTTTATATTTGTGGATGAGGAAAAGTATTGACTAAACAACAGCAGCAATATTTCACTTAACCAAAATCAAACAACTGGGCAGTGGTGAGTTCAGAGATGCTTTATTACATGTTGAGGTACTCCTGTGTGGTGTATGAGTACATTGAAATGCAAATGCTGCAGAAAGGATGTCTTCTACTTCAGTTTCCAGTTAAACTTCTCACTGACATAAGAGGAGGATCAGCCTAAATTTGAGACAGTTTGAAGTCCTGAATTTCTGTCTCAGTTGACTGGGGATTAATAATCATAGAATCTGTCTTCCTCCTCTGTGGGATTTTGATCCTCCTGATCCAGCAGTGATCACACAGGAGCACAGTTGTTTCAGCCCAGATTCAAACAAGCAGGTACCTCTGTCTCAGAGGTCAGCACCATGCTGGGGTCAGAGACTAAATTAATCTGGAGAGGAGTCTGAAGCCATACAAGTATCTTATTGATCATAACAGAATGGCAACTTCCCCTGAGATCATTCTAGAACACGACTGATGTGCACTAAGAGTGCAGATAAGAGAAATGCGCAGCCTCTTCTGCAGCCAGGAGCCTTTCAGGGCTTCTACAGGGCAGTTTGCCAGAGTGGTGCATTCATGGAACAGGTTAGAAACAAACACACAGCTGGGTAAAGAACAGAGGGGAAAGGAAGAAAAGAAGCAAGACAGGATGAAAGAGAAAGAAAAGACAGGAACTGGAAGGGAGGAAGGGAGGAAGG
>WBMZ01001910.1:0-55484 GCA_013400975.1 Atrichornis clamosus | reverse complement strand
CGGGGCCGCTGTGCGCGTGCGCGGCCGGCCCGGCGGCGGAACCTCAGCGCCGGTGCCTCAGTCACGGTCACAGAGTAATCACAAACGCTGGGCTCGGAAAACACCCCTGAGACCCCCGAGCACAACCTGTACCTAACACCACCTCGGCAGCGAAACCCGGGCACTCGGTGCCTCGTCCAGCCTTTTCTTAAATGCTTCCAGGGATGGGGACTCCTCAACCTCCCTGGGCAGCCCCTTCCAATCACCCTTTCTATGAAGAAATTGTTCCTAATGTCCAACCTGGCCCTCCCTTCTGGGGAGTTAAGACTATATTCTCTCATTGCTAACTGCCTCAGTCTCAGAATCCCAGAGTCATTGAGGTTGGAAAAGAACTCGCAGACCATCGAGTCCAAGCTGGGCCCCTTCCCCACCTTGTCGCCAGCCCAGAGCCCTGAGTGCCACGTCCAGGCCTTCCTTGGACACCTCCAGGGATGAGGACTCCACCACCTCCCTGCGCAGCTCCCTCTGATGTCTACTCACCCTTTCTGTGAAGAATTCCTTCCTAATGTCCAATCTCAACCTACCTTGGTGAAGCTCAAGCCTGTGTCCTCTTGTCCTGTCATGAGGTGCCTTAGTCTTCAGCCCCTCAGCCCCTCAGTGTCCCCGGTGTCTCAGTGTGCCCATGTTGGCAGCATGTGGAAGAAGATGATCTTTAAGGTCCCTTCCAACCCAAACTGGTCTGTGATTCCCGGGTATCGTCCTGTCGTGGTGCCAGGCGCAGCCAGTCGTGGGGATGATTGAACAGGGGGCCTTGTGCTGCCACACTTTTATCCCTCAGGTGTTTGGGGATGAGGAGGGAGTGTCCTTGGCTGTGGTTTTTTGGAAGTCTCTCCTCTGGAAGTGCTTGTGTGGCACTCGCCTGCCCCAAGCAATCCCCAGCCCTGTCCCCTGCCCTCTGAGCCTGGGGCTTCTCGTAATATGGGTAAGATCCCACAGAACTAACCCAAAGCAGTTCTGTATCCTCCCACCTGGAGTCCTGAAGCAGCTCACATCTTCAGAGTCACACCGCATTTTAATGTTCCTTCCCTTTTTCCTGACACATGTCTCACAAACACCTACGTTCTTTACTTAAAACACGTGGCTAATCCAGCTGCAGTCGGGAGTCTCATTTGCATCAATAAAGCAGGATGGGATGCATAAACCTGCGGAGTTGTGGTCACGGGTTATTATGTTATTAAGTTACTGAGGGCTGTCTAATTTGTCCCTAATAAAGGGCTGCATTTTATAGGTTGGACTGTAATACAATCCTACAAACACTGTACTTAGTGGAGAGGGAAGCAATTATGCTACGAGTCACGGATATTTAAAAGTGGTTTTACAACCTGCTCTGTACATTACACTTAACAAAACATCAGCCTCATCTACTGCACTTAGAGTGGTTGTAACTGGTTTGGCCTGTGTAGGAGAGAGGCACCAACCTACAAATTCAGATTATTAAACATTGTTGCTTGACCTGCCTCCAGTATCTCCACACGTGGTGTATAATTTGGGAGGTTGGTTGATTGATCGTTTTCTTTCCATTGGGATGTGCAAAAAATGGTGAGTTTTTGGCAGCCATGGAAAGGGAATGAGGTGATTTCAGTTCAGGTTTCTAACGCTGGAGGAATAGTGTCACTACGGCAGTCTTGTTTTATTTCTGTCTGTCGTAGCTTTCTTACCATAGTACCATTTTTGTCTCAGATTTATATTGGCATCAAGACTTGTTATTTTTTACCACTGGAGATCTGTGGAGGGAACAAAAAAAAGATAAATTGAGAGTGTGCTGATTTTCTTGGTGTACCTGTTACAGATGGAGAGACTAAAACAGAAATAGGCTTTGTAAGGTGGCTTTTTTCAAAGCAAATGCCTGTTTAGTGCTGCAGTTAAAAAAGAAAACTCTCAGAAACTGCTTGTTCCCTTTTACCACCCTGTGTTAATCCCTGACAGTTTTAAAATGTGTTATAGCATCAATATTTTTGTACTTAGCTACTTCATGGTAACGTGTACTCTGAGTTAATTGATTTATTATTTCTTTCACATCGAAGACTAGCTTCTGTTGCTGTTTGAAATGAGTATAATGATGTTTTTGTTTCCTATTTTTCAAATTAATTAGCATTAATGTAGTATTCTATAAAGATTTACCTTGTAAATGTTTACTTGTTTCAGCAATCTTAATATTTAGAGACTTATGGAGACTAAGATCATACATTGTAGGCAGAAGTTATTTTTCCTTCTTATGCCACTCCTTTTTTTCTTCCTTTTTTTCCCCCTCCAGATCTTTCAAGTTATTGCAGCTCAGTAACTCTTGACTTATTTGATTACATGATTATTCCCATTTTCTTGCAGTTGTTCTTTCTTTTGTGGTTCTCCTGACATGGAATTGTTTCCATGAGCTGCTATAAATGAATGACCTGGCTTCACCAGGTCTCCCTGGAGAGATTCCTAATTTTTGAATGTTGGATAAAGGAACTGGGCTGGAAGGACTGGGCATTTGCAGCAGTTGCTGTGGGATCATACACTGGGTACCTGTTCTGGGAAGCAAATGCTCCACTGCTTCAGGAGCAAACTCTGCTTTAGGTCCTCGTGTTCCCCCCCCTCCACTGGTTCTCAATCTTCCCACAGATGGGAAGGAAGGTGGATACTGGGGGAAAGTTGCTCAAACAGCTAAAGAAGCCTGAAAAAGTTCAGCTGTAAGAACAACCCAATGTCATCTGACAAGGAGCTGGTGACTGTCACAGAGTGTCCAAGGAATTGTCCTTGGGACAAGCTGAAGGCCATGGAGTTCCCATCTTTGTCCTTATCAGTCACCCCCCAAGATTTTCCACGTGTCCCCAGTGCCTGACAGCACTTGCACTTCATTTCCATCTCCCAAACCACGACACAGCAGAGGGATCTCACTGTGAGCAGAGTTTTTAGTGCTCAGTTTGGAAAGGGAGTAAAGAACAACATCTTTACACTGCTGGGTTCACAGAAGGTTGAGGAGTCGGACACCACTGGAGTGAAGAGTTACGCCGTGTTGGTTGGCCTAGGACACGTAGCAGGGGTGAAGGGAGTCCTGGGAAAAGCTGCTTTTTCAGCTGTCTTAGATTATTATTATTCTCTACTGTCAAAGACACCAGCACACTTGGCCAAGGCTGCTTTATTTTCTTAGAGCAGGCAGATGTTGAATCCTTAAATATTGCTTTGCCTCCTCTGTCTTTTATTAAGGTGAAAATATAACTTACATTCATGGAATTTGTTTGCATAATGCTTTGCTTGATTTTTATTAAATTTCACAGAGTTCTTTTCTGTAACAAACTCTCTTTTCAGTGCCAATGTGTTGCCAACCAACTGGACACCCGGCTTCCCAAAAGCTCCCATGCATGTTTGCTAAGCTTGGCAAGTCAAGATCACAATGAAATTATGATAAAAATCCATGTGGATTTCTAACTTGGAGTCTGAGGTTCAAGACAAAGGTGAGAAATCCTGAAGAGACTGGAGTGCTCTGTAGGTGCACAGATTGGGAGGAGGAGTTTATTTCCTTGGAAGTTACTGAGGTTGTTTTGAATAATAGTCTGTGATGAAGGTGTGTGACCTGCTGATTCCCTTCATACTGATGTGGCTACCTCAATGTTCAGTAATTTTAGCACTCTGTAAGTTATTTCCCCTGTTAAAGAAAATGTAAGAGTTCATATCTTGTCCTAACTATGAAAACTGATGCTGAAAGGTAATGCTCCCCCAAAAATAATGAGTGTAATTCTTTGATGAATATATCCTGTATCAATTTGCCTCAGAGACAGTGACATTATGTTCTTACAGATGTTGCAGTGCTCAATGTCAGTAAATTCCCAGGTGTGACAGACATGGGAAGTGAGCAGAACTTACTGCCTGTGAAGGTGGGATGTGCAGAGCCAGCTCTTCTTGGATAAATGGGATGGCTTTGCACTCTGTTTTTTTAGGGGAGCTCCCAAACATCCAGTAATTGGTTTATTCAACACAAGGTGCTATTTTAGCTATTCAGAATCAACACTTAAGAACTGCTGATAGCAAACTGATTTCCGTCTGCACTTTATAGGTGACATAATGTCAGTGAGCTTTGAACCTGCCAGAGACAAAATGTTGCCAAATGTCCTTCACACCAGCGTGAAACCAGTGGGAAATGGTACAGAATTATTGACTTAGGATTCAGTATATCCAAGACAAAAAAAGCTTTGTTAATCCTCACCTGCTTGTTTGAAGGTTTAGACGTTGGAATGTAAACTGCAGTGATGACTCAGCTTTCATAACTCTGTGGCTGTAGGATCCTTTAATCTATTTATTTAAATCAATTTCTGTTGGCCTCTGCATGGATCCTTTGAGCTCTGCTTTACTGGATTTCAGGCAGAGGATGCTAAGGAATCTTACCAGTACTTTGGTTGGCAGGTGTAGCTTACAAGTGATTAAAATCCACTGCAAAAATGAGTTATTAAAGCAGACCATGACCTCTCTGCAGCTTGGCTGGGCCAAGCCTGTCATGATATGCTCAAGGGTTTATCTGAGGTTCAAGTGATTTAATCAAAATGCTCCACCCTGTCTTTATCTGAATTACAGATGTCAAATACAACAATGGAAGTGTTTTAACACAGAAGTGACCTTAGATACAGAAATCCACATACTTAAAAAGTGTGTCAAGGGCCTGACACACGTCTTCCCTCGCAGGTCATCAGGTCTGCCTCTAAAAATTTATCTTGCCTTTGGAAGAGTCTTCATTGCAGTTGGTGAACTGTTTGGAGAGCATGATGTGATGAGCCTGTGTATGGAAATGCTGGAGCTTTGGGGTGACACACTTCAGCTGGATCTGGAGAGATGGAAGGTTCCTAACTGTTTCTGAGGAGGTCATTTGTGGGAACTGAGCTCCACTAAATGAAACACAACCACTGGTCCTGAAAGAGGAGCAGACAGAAGTGAAAGCTGGGTCCTGCCAATCGTGCAGGGGGAGAAAGAATCACAGAATTCACTCTTCTGTGTTCTTTCAAAGTGACATAAATCAGTTGGTGGCCTCATATCGTGCATACCCGCATGGGAGATCTGCAGACAGTTCTCTGCATTAGAGAGTAGATTATTATGAACTTTATTGATTTGTTAATGGACTAATAATTGTCTCCTCTGTTGCTTGCTATAAATTTCTTTAAGGAGTAGATTATTCAGAGCAAGAGTCTCTTTTGCCCAGCTCTGGCTGTGACTGAAGATATGTTCTGGAGGAGGCAGAACTTGGGCAAAGCTGACTTGTAATGCAGCTGGTGGTGCTGCACTTAATAATGCACTGGATTGAGAGGGTGAACAAGAGTTAAAAAATGTGATTGAAACATCATCTTCTATTTTAACTATTATTTCAAAGAAACAGTAATTTTTACAAATTGGTAGTTATTGATTTTTCTATTGCCTGTTGACATAGAGAGGAAAGTAAACTCTGAAGTCAAAGCTCTGGCCTAGCAATATTTTACTCCAAATTCTAGATATTAATCTCTTTCTTTATACAGGCCTGTTGAACTCTTAACATACATTACCATTACATAGTATAATCACCTTGGAGAATAATGTGAAAACAGTTGGGTGTCTGCTCATGCTTATTTGAGCCCTTAATAATTTTATTTGCTCTATATTAGACGCAGCTCTTGAGCAAAGATTAGGTAGATCACCACTCTCCTCCTTTCCATCCAGAATTTTCAAAAATGCTTGGCTACAAAGGGTTCCCGCATCCCCTTTATTTTCCTGCTGGATGATGGTAGGTTTCTTGTCCTTTGGTTTGTTCTGCATTATTGTGATACATGTACTACATTAAAATAACTTGTGGCTGGTGACATTTTTGCTTCCCAAGGCATGAAGTTGGATGCAGGTTATTCCTGGCTGGTGTTTGCAGTCTCTCAGCTGGTGGCCCCCTGTTTGGGACAAATAAAGGCCTTGTCCTGGAAATTGGTGATGATGAGGCTGTTCTTTTTTGGTGTCTAACCAGAGGATTGTACTCTTTGTCTGTATAGACTGTGTAACAAGAGCATAAAGCTCCCGTTTGCCATTAGGAGTCTCTTGGGCACGTGGCAATATCGGCAATATTGTCTGCCTTTCCCAAGCCAGGGAGGGAATTTTCACACATAGCAAAGCAATGTCTGGTTTAATGTGTTCATCGAAGTGCTGCCCTGTCCCACGTCACCTCCTGAAGCCCCGCAGTGAAACCCCTGGGGGGATGCAGTGCTGGGAGTGGGACCTGAGGTGCTGCTGCTGGCCCAGGGGGAACCTGGGTCTCTTACCCTGGGTGGGCCCCTCAGCACCACTTGGGCCAAAGCCAAGAACAGGAACACATCCCGAGCTCCTGTAGCCAGCACTGCTTATACCCCTGGATTCCTTATACCTTTACATGTTCTGAAAAATCCTATTTCCAGCCTTGGGGAGGTTTCACAGCAGCAGAAGCTTCCTCAGTCTGTGACAGGGGTGTCCCTCCTCTGTTGAACTGGAGCGTTTGCCTTGGCTGGGCAGCACCAGGGCTGCCAAAAGCCCTGCTCTGGGGTTTTTTCCCTCAAATCGGTCTTTGGTCCTTGATCTTCGTGGCTTTGCAGCTGGAAGTACTGGTGCTGACACAGCAGAAGGACCAGCTATCCTGGAGTGTAGGATTTGCTGAAGCTGGAGACAGTGGAAACTTTACTCGTGTCAAACACTCACCCTTATTTTATCACAGATTTTGTCTCTTTTTTTGTAGTTGTTAGGGAAGGCGAAACAGACTTGCCAATACTGGAGCCACTGATGTTACTCTGTTTTTGCCTAATGCCATTATTTAATTTATTTTTTTAAGGGAGAAACTTTTTCTTTGAAACTAGAGCCTCATGGACTTAGCAATATCATGTCATATTTCTTTATTTATTTATGAAAAGCTGTCAGTGTTGTTCCAAACATACAGTTCTCCTCTTCAGCTTGAGTCTGTCACAATGCTGACTGCAACAGGCTTTTTTGGAAAGTAAGGGAAATTGTTGGTGAAAGATTCTGTAGAGAAAACATGTCAATCCTTAGCATTATCACAGGCATAAATGAGAGCCTGTGCATTCTGCAAGTGTTACAGTTTTTATTCCAGCTTTCAGAGGATTTTCTTTTATTTCCAGATGAATCTGCGTTCTGTATTTACTGTAGAACAACAAAGGATATTGCAGCGTTATTATGAAAATGGAATGACAAATCAAAGTAAAAATTGCTTTCAGCTCATACTACAGTGTGCACAAGAAACTAAACTGGATTTCAGCGTGGTCAGGGTGAGTACTGAGGCCTTTCAAGTTTGTTAAACATACACGTTCATTGCTTTGCATAAAATGTGTAGAGGTCTGAGTCTCTAACGTCATCCTTGCCTTAAATCAGACTTCAGTGTGTGTGTGACATTTTTATTTTTACCCAGTGACTCTGTGTAGAGTTTGTTTTCACTGAAATGTCTTCACATGATTGTTTCATTTAGCAGGGGCCTGGGTTGTGCAAGGAGTGATTTTGTTGTTTGTCTTTTGCTGGGATTTAAAAAAATTACTATTTATTAAATTACAAATTGGTTTGCCCTATAGAAACTTTGGATAATGTATCAAAGCAAGGCCACATTATTAAGAAACTTAAGCTAAATAAGTTTGTATTAACCAATATATTTGGGGGAAACAGTTGTGGACCTATTTCTTTTGAGGCACTCTGTCACTTGTATTCCACATCACAATCATAAATATTGTGGTCCCTCATGGCTATTTACAGTGAGGACATTCTTTTCTTATAAAACAAGCATGTCACTAGTGCTAACAGGAGCTCTTCCAAAGTCTATGAATTCCAGGGGAAGGGAAATAATAATCCCTTTGTGAAACACTAGACAACAAAATGGCTGTTGTCCGAGAGCAGAAATAGAAATCCTGAGGCATTAGATGGAAAAATAACAAGGGTAGTGGAGCTCCCAGGAGCTGCTGCGACACTGGACACTGAAGAGGAAGAATGAGACCAGTTTGGCTTGGTTTTTTAATTGATTTCCCGGTGGTGCATTAACAATAACAACCCTTCCTGCTCCCCAATTCTTACCTGGGCTCCCCTCCCTCGGAACACTCTGCAAACATTAAAAGTGACTTTCTCAGCTCGAAGTGGTGGAAGTGGTGAAAGTCAGCCAGGGATCCAGGCTCCTGGGGCAGGCAGACAGTTGTAACAGGAATCTGGATGCTGATGGTGCAGCCAGGGCTGGTTTGCTATTTTTGTGCAGATGGAATGTCCTAGAGGAGGCAGCCCAGCTCTCCTCCCCTTGCAGCTCTCTCCATGTTTCCTTTCCCTCTCCGTTGCCTTCCTGCAATCAAGTATCACTCCTTTAGTGTTCTTCCCTTTCTGAGCCCTGATTTGCAACACTTAAACTTTTTTCTTACTTTTGAAGTGCAATGGAAACAGATGCAGTGTTTGTCCTCCTTTTCTCATATTTTAACATGACCTTACCTTTCTCTTCTTTACACCCCTCCTTTCTGCCTCTCCTAATGTCCCTTTTTTTCCTATAAAACTCTTGGTCAGTAATGAATTCTTTGCCAAATGATACTTGAGTTGCAGCTGGCACTTGCAGATAGGATTATAATAGGCACATGAACTCCCTAAATACAACTTATAATTCAAATATCATAACACCATGAATATATTCTTTCCCAGAATCAGGATTTCTGTAGTCTCATCCCACAAAACTGCATTCAGTCCTTCCAATCTTAAGCTGAGCTGGAAAAAAGAAAAGTCCTATTTTCCTGTTTATGTTTTGATATAAACCTCTACAGATCTTATTACCGCAATGCACAAAAGTACGTTCTCCCATGCAAAATTAGGAAATTTGAGGAGGATTTGCACTCTTTCCCTCTCCCAGCTGGCCAATTATTTTTCTCTTCTCTTTCTTCTTGTTCAGATCATCTCACACATTTATTACGTTTCAGAGTAACCCAACTAATTTTCCTAACCTTACCCAAACCTTTGGAGTTTTGGTTTTTTGTTTGTTTTTCAATTCAGTTTTGTACCCTTTTGGGGAGTTCCACTCACTGATCCTTCAGGTGGATATTTTGAATAAATGGTGAGAGTAAGAACTGGGGACGTGGTCAGGAGAATGGGACTCTCAGCAGAGGCAAATCTGACTGGTAACTGACATTTTACTGCCTGTGACAAATCGTGCCTCAAATTAGACATTTTGTAAAATTTAACAACAAAAATGAGTGGAGTAGAATTGTGTATGGCAGGAATGTTTATTTTCCTGTGGGAGATTAGTCACAGTGGTGTCAATGAAATAAATCTTGAGGGCAACTTCAGGACAGGAGGCACAAGAGTCTCGGGATTTTTGAGAAACTGGGGCTTTGGAATTGAGATGGGTTCTCCTGTGGATTAGTGTGTGCATCCCAAGCAGCAGAGGCCTGGATTCCACCCTGTAATGTTCACTGCATAATCAGTATATGACTTACATTCTACACTTAGATCTCAACTTTTGAACACTTAACGTGTCATCAGATCTGCTTAAAAATGGACGTGCTGATTTTTTTTCTGCTTCTTTAACGCCTTGTTTTGTGTTTGCTGTCGCTGCTGTTGTTGTTGGCAGACGTGGGTTGGCAACAAGCGGAGGAAGATGAGCAGCAAGAGCGCTGTGGAGTCCGGGGGCACCCCCCCAGGGACTGCCCCCGCCACTCCCTCCGTGCCCCCGGAGGCAGCAGTGAGAAATGTGGTGAATATTGCTCGATCCCAAAGCCAGCAATCCTCCTGGACCTCTTCTAACAACGACGTGATAGTGACTGGTATCTACAGCCCCGCGAGCTCGGCCGGCCGGCCGGGATCCGCCAAGCACACGACTGCTTCCGTGGCAGAGCTCCATAAAACCTCCATCCCACGGCTCCCGGGAAAAAGCGACGCAGACTTCCAGCAGCAGCACATCCCTCTAGGACGACAAGTACCCCATTGTAAAAATGCCTCCCTATTAGTAGGGGAAAAGACCATTATTTTATCCAGGCAAACGAGCGTGCTCAATTCCGCGAACTCCATCTACAGTCACACGAAAAAAAGCTACGGCGGCTCCTCGGTGCAGACGGCGGAGCTGGTGTTACCTCAGAAACCCCTGATCTGCCACAGGCCCTGCAAGGCCGAGCCCGTGGGGTGCCAGCGCCTGCACAAACCCGAGCACGTGGCCCTGGCACCGCACGTGGCCCCCGGGCCGCGGGCGCACCGCAGGGACCCGGCGTGCAGCACGCAGAACCTGGAGATCCGCGAGGTCTTCTCCCTGGCCGTCACCGACCAGCCCCGGCGGCTCGTGGCCGGCAGCGCGGCCCAGAAGCCTTCGTCCCTGGAGGGCAGCTGCCTGTCCATCGCCATGGAGACGGGGGACGTGGACGATGAGTACGCGCGGGAGGAGGAGCTGGCGTCCATGGGAGCGCAGATACAGAGCTACTCCAGATACTGTGAGGGCGGCGGCTCCGGCCGCCTGGAGAACCAAAGCGCGGCCGTGGCCGGGCCGGGCCGCAGTGGGAGCTGTGGGGCACAGGGGGGGAATGCCAGGGATGTGCCTGACAACATCCTCTACCACAGCAGAGAATTCCACCTGCCTGCACGGACCTCATTGCACACAACATCCAGTACGATTTATAACACTGCGAATGCATCCAGAAGTACCTTTTCTCCTCATTTTACATCTTCAAGTCAACTGAGGCTGTCGCAAAACCAAAATAATTACCAGGTAAATCCATCATTTATCGCTGTCTTCAAACCTTGAAGCCAAGGCTGTAGATAAATGCTGTTTTCTCTCAAAATTGGTAGCTGCTAAGTGATAGGTTCACCTCTCTGCAGGCTGTGCTCCTTTGACACCTTTCAGTGGAGATAATTCCTTCTCAAACACAGTGCAGGCAGCCCTGCAGTGTGATAGCACTTTTACCTGTCCAGCTGAGCCCCTGGGAGCCATGTATTGAAGATCAGTGAGGATTTCGTTGATTCCATGGCTAAATTTTGGCTGCAGGAGGGTCATACCTATGAGCTGGTGGTTGCTCAAGCCTCTGTTGTTCTGCCTTGGCTTTCCAGCACGTTGTCATGGTGTTCCTCTGTGGACACAAGACGTGCTGGCATTCCTCTGCTGGCCCCTATCGATGCCAGAGCTTGGATTCCTGTGCCCCCTGTGCAGGTACCAGTCTCCTGGACCTGTGTTCTGTCAGGGATTGGGATCCCCTGTGAGGGAGTTAACATGATGGCAGACACTCAGCTTCCCTTCCCACAGCATCCAATTCAAATAATCAGTTTTACATTCAATCCCTTTGTTCCTCGTCCTGTACTAAAGTCCCTTTAGATACTGAGGGGAAATTAAATGCAGATAATTGAAGAACTAAGAGATGTTCAGAAGAAACTGCAGCACTGGTCACATTTTTAAAAACTTTGTAATTACTAGAGGAGAAATACTTGTGTGGAAAACATCCAAATTGATATTTTTCATGGATTTTTATGCCATGTGGCATGACATAGCCTGGAGACACTGAGATAAAAGTCTTTTAAGGCTGACAGGATGTGATTGTGTGTGTCTCACCTGCAAGCATTTGCTTGTTATTGCCTTTTTAATTTATCCTGAAAATAAACCATGTCGACAACATATCAGCTTTTCCTTTGCTTTGTTCCCAGGATAGGGAACAAGACTTTTGTGAGTCATGGGTTTTTTAGGTTTTTTAGATTTTATTTTCTTTTTTTCTGACTTGTTCCTATCTCCTGTGAGCATTCAAAAGAAACCTTTTGAGTCCAAGTAAGTGCCACTTTTCACCTGAATTACTACTTTTCTGGGTAAACCAGAGGTTTGATGAACAGATACTCTGGAGTGAATTCTGGGGAGTAGATGACACATCAGAGGAGCTGTTCTTTCCTTTACTCTCACATAGTCTGTCAGTGTTTGCTGTTACTGTTCTTACTTGAGTTATAAAATTCATGAAATGCTGTTTACTTTTGACATCCCAGTTTCAAATGAGAAGAAAAGCTGTAACTGTGCAGATCAGTCCAATAAAGGGTTGGTAAAAGTGCTTCTGATGGAATTAAGGACATTTTTCTTAAGTTTTACGAAGGGAGATCCATTCCTGATGCCTCCATCACGTGTGCTCGTGGTGCTTTATTTCACTCTTGAAAAAGCAACAGAAAAAGAAAGCAGAAAAAGAGAGATTGATTTCTTCCATTTTTAATTTTTCTTAATGAAATTCAGAGTAACTTTGATTTGGGGTTTTATGGGGTAGGGCCAGAGTCTTTTTAAAGAGCTAGAACAGTTCATGGTGATATTTTATCTGTCCATGTGATATGATGTGGATCAGAACAAGATCTCTGGAACTTTATTTTGGGGGTTTTCTTTTCTTCCCCCCTATTAGGACAATTACCTATTTTTTTCATAACGGAGGAATTCACCTGTGTCCCGTCTGACCTCCATGCCTGTCTCAGACACCCTCTGCTTTGGATTGGGAATGTGGACAGAGGGAGCTTCTGTTTCCTGTCATACCCCTTGTCATTCCAGAGTTTTAAACCTTGGGAAAACAGAGCAGGTTGCTGTTAATTCCCTCACTGCTGTGAGCACGCAGCCTGTTAACCTCTGAGGTGACACTTTTGGGTATTAGAGGCTTTCTAAAGTGCTGTCTGAACCCTTTTAGACTTGTGCAGGATGACACTTCTCTTTTTTGTGGTCAGTTTGTTAATTTTATTGCCCATGTTTAGCTAATTTATCCATCAGCACAGAGAAGAAAATCCTTAAACTTGGGGAAATCTTCTTGGATTTAAAAATAGATTAAACCTGAGCTAAATGATTATTGGAGTAGTTGAACATCCAAGCAGATGCTTCTTCAAAGTCAGGACTGTGTGATTCATGTTTTGATGAAGTAATTACTGTCATATATTGGTGGGGTATCTAATTAGCAATTAGTTATAGCTTCCTTACTGGTTCAATTAATCAAATTCATGTTAGTGTAACTTAAGACTAAATTTAATTAAGTGATCAATTTTAATGCCTGAGCAGTTTCAGTAAACAAATTCTTCAGCCTCCTTACTTGTCTTAGTTTGACTTTGAGTGTGTTGAGGTAGAGAGGTTGTTAGTGCTGTCCTCCAGGCTGGATTGGGATTTAGTCTGGGTTTGTTCCCCCTGACCCTAAGGACAAAACCACCGTTGAAAATTGGTGTATTTTTATTTACTTTGTCACCAACCCCAGCCCTTCTGCCCTTCTCACAGGGGCAGTTCAGAGTCCTGCCGTGCCTGCTGTCTTTCAGGGAGTTCTCTTGAGCTGTGTTTGGCCTCATGCCTGTCAGAACCTGTGTGCGTTTGTGTTCTCAGCAACCCTTAATGCTCTGCCAGGTAGATTTTGCTTTATTCCCGTAGAAAAGCACTTTTTTTTTGTAGCCCCACTTTAAATTAGTGAGGAGGAGCCACCTGGGTGTGTCCTCAGGGTGCCTTTCCAGTGGCTTCTGTGGAGTGAAGCTGTTGTGTGGGATATAGGGCTGTCACAGATGTAACTTTTCTATACAGAATTTCTAAAATGTGTGTGTTCAGTGAAGGAGGTCATATTTTAAACTCAAAACCTGATGCAGGCTGCCCCTTGCAAATCCAGAAATTATCGGTGCAGTTTGATTGAGTCAGCAGAAGTGCTCAGGTTTTTTTCCTCACATATATGTGTGTAAGGACTTGAGGTGATGAATCTCTCCAGAGCTATGTAGGGTCTCTCAAGCATTGTTTGTCTGCAGCAGAAGGTGAACATGGAGTCCTAAATAAGCCTAAATTATTCCAGGCTATGACACGTTTCAGATGGCCAGGGAAAACAGTCTGAGATTGTTATTTAATAGAGTCTGACCTCTGGGAATGATGGGGAAGCAGTGGGAATCCAGGCAGCTCACCTTTACCTTCACACCCCTTCCCCTTCCTTCTCCAACCTGATATTCCTAACTTTTCTGCCAAATCCTTCTCAAATCCTTGCCACCTGACATTGAACAGCTCAGTGACAAACACAACATTTTTTCTGAAAGTTTAAGTGTTGTTATTGATACAGATGTGAGGGCAGCTGTGTCCTCAGCCCTTGTCTGACTCCACTCTGCTTGTCCTGGGGCAGACTGAGAGTGAAGCTGCTGCTGTGCAATACCAGTTTTGAGGTACCAACAGTACAGAAACACCCAAATTGCCACTGTGTTATGTTGCCCTCACCCAAAGAAACTGTTTTAATCTTAACAGTAAAGCTGAGTGTGACTTTGGTTTGAAATCTTAACCTGTTTGCAGACATTGGTGTCACAATTGAATGCACAGTGCTGAAGTTTTGTGAAAGCTGCTCAGAACTGGCTCTCACAGCAACCTAAGCTGCTCTTGTTTTCTGTTCTGTTTCCTCCTTCCCTCTGCAGATTTCAGGAAACCTTACTGTGCCTTGGATTACAGGTTGTTCCAGAAAAAGAGCAGTAAGTACATTTCCATTTTAGTATCTAATGCATCAAGGGAAGAAATAAAAAGTTGATAAAATTGCATTTTTGAAAAATGTTGGTTCTATTTACCTTGTGTGGGTTTTTTTCCCTTTTTACTTGGACACAAACATTATCTGCAGGTGCAGTGTCTCAGTTGAGGTAAAGTGTGTCTTTAAAAGCAGGTCAAGGACATAATCCAGGGTGAGGTGATGTGATGGCCAGGTAGGAATTGTGCTGTTAGCTCAAATATAACATCTGAATTGATAAGGACTGAGAGTTTGGAGCTCAGAATACGATTTTTATGTTGAAAGTGAGGTGATTGTTGATCGAAGCAAGTGAAAGCTTAAGAGAGTAACCCCCTCTGCATCTTCTCTGCACATGCACAGAATTAGTCAGTGCTGTCTGTAGGAACTTGATCAAGTCTAATTTTATCCACATAGGTGTCATTTCACAGTAGCAGAATCAGCCAGCTTGGTGTCCTCAATTCACAGACCACTCCAAACCATAACACAAGGGATGAAGCAGCTTTTGTCAGGAAGAGCCCCCTCTGTCCAACTCCTTTGTTTGCTTACTGCTCAGCACTCCCAGCTTCTCTTCGAAGAGATGGCAGTTCTGCTTCCTTCCCATGGAAATACCTCAGGCTGGGTGGCACAGCCAGGCTCTCCAGAGGCTGCTCCGTCTGTCCAGCCCTAACCAGGGAAGTGTCTGCCATGGTAACCAAATTTACCCCAATCCATGGAGCTGGCAGGGTCCTGGCAGTGGCTGCTGCATTGGGAATGAGGTCTAGGTAATGGAAAAACCTTTCCTTGCTTTCTCCTGCTGTAACCAGTACTTTTTCCTTTCTTCATTATTTTCAGTTCTTCTCTTTATTCTTCAAAAGGTGTGAGAGTGGTAGTGTTTCCTGTATAAGGAGGAGTCTAAGGACCATCAGTTAATTGTGTTTTCTCTCAGACTTTTTCTAGGTCTCAGCTGTAGCACTTCCAATTTCTGCCGAGTTTGGTACAATCACTTATTTCTTTTTATACAGAGAGCATTTTATAAGAGCATCTCCCAGAGGAACTGGTACTTTTATACAAAACCTGTTGTGCTCAATCCATCTTTTTTCTTCACTAAGTGCTAATTCTCTTGAGGAGGCTTTTTAAAATGCAGCTCTTTTGTGGAAGGCATCTCCCCTCTATCACTTAATGACCTTTCAGAACACCTCTTCCAGAACAGCTTCACTGCTAGAGGGGGAGGCTTTCCCCCTCCCTCCCAGTACTCTGCCACCCCATCCATAGCCAATATCCAGTTGCAAGGTAATCCAGGTCGAGTGTGTGATCTCTGAGGTACAAATTCTGCTGCTGAGGTTGTTTTTAGAGAGTTGGATGCAGTTCTGGGGACCAGGTGAGTGCCAGAGGCAGCTCAGAGGTGGCAGTGGGAGCCCGTGGCTGAGAGTGGGGCGATGTTTGCTCCTGCCTTCAGCACTGGGGGGATTGTTGGGCATTGTGGTCATGCTGGGAACCTCACACAAGCTGTAGAAGACATTTCTGCAGGAAATTTTAAACCTTCAAGGATGTGGAGGCGCCTGTTTATTAATCATAGAGTTGTTAAGGTTTGAAAACACCTCTAAGATCATCAAAGTCCAACTGTCAGCCCAGCACCACCACGTTCACCACTAACCCATGTGCCCAGGTGCCACATCCACTCCACCACTGCCCTGGGCAGCCTGTTCCAATGCATTGCAATCTTTCTGTGAAAAACTTTTCTCCTAATATCCAACCTGCCCCTCCCCTGGCGCAGCTGAGGCCGTTCCCTCTCCTCCTGTCCCTGTTCCCTGGGAGCACAGCCCGACCCCTCCTGGCTGCCCCCTCCTGTCCGGGGCTTGTGCAGAGCCAGAAGGGCCCCCCTGAGCCTCCTTTGCTCCAGGCTGAGCCCCTTTCCCAGCTCCCTCGGCTGCTCCTGCTGCTCCAGCCCCTTCCCAGCTCCCTTCCCTTCTCTGGCTCCAGCCCCTCAGTGTCTTTCTTGCAGTGAGAGACCATTAAGGATGGTTATTAGGGAATTCTTTTTCCCTAGACCTTTACTCCTTTGTCTTTTTAATCAATAGAATGCACAAACCCCGTTGGTTAATACAACCTGGCTTGCCAACATCTGTTTCCAGGTTTGTGGATACACTTTCCCAGTTTGGATGCAGAATCAACCTTCCTAAGGAGACAAGTTGAGGACTTAGAACTCTAAAACTGCTGTGTACACACAGGTGTAAGGCAACAAAAGGAGGAAGAGCTCCTCCTTCCTAGAAACTTTGATTTCAACTGTGAAATCCTTTTGGAGAAAGAGTGTGAGGGAACAGAAATAGAATGGATGGAGTTGTAGAACTGCCATTATGGCAATTACTGCCATTCAAACAGTAAAAAGGCTAATCTGTATTTTGGTTAAAATGGAGAAGATTGTCTTGTAGATGCTCTGAATTTTTAATCTTTTGCCTTGATGTTTTGTTTTCCTTGCCCTGTCCTTCAACCGTATCAGGAGAGAAATAAAAGCTGTGCAGTTCTGCAGAAACTCTTTCTTGTCTGCTCAGCTCTGCTGTAGGATGATGTCATCCTGATTGTTAATGAATATTAGTCTAGAAATATCCCCCTCTCAGTTACTCATGAGAGTGTCTTTGGAAATGACAGAGTTCTGTGTTCTGTCCTGGTGCATGTGCAGTGGCCTTCGTGAACGCATTGATTTTGGGTTTTTCACAGGGTGGTGGAAGGAGAACAAGGATTCAAAAATAGCAGTGAAAATACCGGTGAAAGGGAAATAAAAGGGGGAAAATATCTTCACTTTTGTCCTTCTATTTAAGTCTTGAGTGTCCTGACTGTGCTTCAGTTCTGTGCCATCTGAGGTCTGAGCAGAATGGTTGGTGTTGGTGGGGATGTAAAAGCCCTGGTGTGCTGTGGAGGACATTTGTCACACTGGGTAAGCTGTGCCTTAGTGGTTTTATTCTGGGGGAGAGGGGGGCTTTGTCTGCCCGGAGCTTCACTTGGGTTCTCTGGGCAAGCATTCTGATGTGCTTGGGGAGGGGAATACATGAAAGGAGTGGAGAGTTCTGTGCTAAAATTTGATTTTTATATCACTGTTTACACATTGTCTGTTTGAATAAAACTCTGGACATGGAGGCGTTAAAGTGTCCCCTCGGAGTCCTGCCTGTCACAGGAGGGACGTTGGGTCAGGTGAAGGAGCTGAGGTGTGAGCCCTGCCCCCAGCTGCTCTGGGCGTGGGGAGCACAGCTGGATCGTGTGGGGGCACATCTGTGCAGCCCTACACAAAGTGCCTCCTTGGCCTGTGGTCTGACAGGCTCAGGAGCAGCGGCTGCCGCAGGAGAACCGACGTGAGCTGGAGAACAAACACCTCAGAGCAGCTTTACAGAGAGGCCCCGCCGGGGATTAAAGCTGCCTGCAGTCAGAGAGCACCTCAGCTCTGCCTTTTGGTTTAAAGCTGTACCAGTGTGAACCTGGGGAGCTCTCTGCACGTTCCTCTGCTCTCCCGGGAAGGGAGAAGCTGTGGTTTAGTCGAGTTGGTCAGAGCATGTTTGAGTGAGAGAGTTGGAGTGTGCAGGGAGAGATGAGCACTGAAGGTGTCTGCATGGGAACACTGTCCTTGCTCATATTTTGTGTCATTTGGAATACTGGTTATCTCCTTCTGGGAGATATTTCAGCACATATCTCAATTTATTCGTACAGTGGATGATAATACCACCCATCCATAGCCTGGCGTGCCCTTCTGGCTGGGAGCAGCAGCTCCTTGTCCAGCAGCAATGCTCAGGAAATGCAAAGAGGGGCAAGCCTGGCCATCAGTTCAGACAAAACACATCCTTTTATTACATGGCATGTGCACATAAGTGCCACAAACCACCTTGGCTTATTGTGTGCTGTGAACCTGCAGGTAAGAAATCCATCCTGTGTGGACAGGAACTGCAGAAACAGACTGTCTGGTCCAGTGTGAGGAACACATGAATAGATGAAGTAACAATCATGATAATTACCATCTACAAATCATTTTACTTTGAAGCTGAACATTCACCATTTAACAAGTTCGCTCAAAATCTCAGGAAGGGCGAGTTGTCAGTTTGTGTGGAGTGAGGGTTGGTTTGGAAATTACAGAGTGAGTTGACGAGCTCAGAGTGTAGTTCTCATTTTTTCACCTTCTTAGCTGAGTTTGATTTAGAAACAGATATTAACAGAATATATGTAATTTTGACTGAGTGTTGAAGCAGCTCTCCTCACGCTGGGGTACTATGAAATATTTATCAGTCCTGCTTCCATCAGAGCAAACTTCTCTGTTGCAGCAATCCCACAGTGTGTGCCCTAAGAGTGTGTCAGCAGGAATAGTTTAAGGGTGCCTTCAAACCCCTTTGTGCCTGAAGTTTGTGCAGCTGTGTGTGAGCAGCAGAGTCCAGCCTAAGCACGGGATGGGTGTCAATGACAGAGGGGGCAGCTTTGTGGCACTGGTGAAACCTGAACCTAAACCCTCAGGCTGAAGGAATGTGTAATCTGGCACAGCTTTAATGAGGTTAAATATCTTGGTGTGGTAAGGGAAAATGCAGACCTTCAGAATTTGTGTGTGGGAAATCAAGAACTAATAAACTGAAGAGGAAGAATAATATTCAATGGTGCAGATGGGAAAGGGGAAGCATAGTGGAATGATTCAGATAGAACTATTAATACATACAAATAAGATCTTGAGATAGGAATTGATAATCCTCTGCAAAAATCAGGCATTCATTAGTGTCAGGATTCAGAGAGCTGCATGCTGGTGTCACTGGGAAAGGTGAATAAGGCAAACTGACACTGTGCTTGTACAGGAGAATCTGGGATTTGTTCATACCTTGAATGCTGTGAGCGCTTCTGATCTTCTCATTCCTCCCAAAATATAACAGAAGCAGTGACAGGGATCAAAGGCACGGAAAATTTGTTGTGAGAGGTTTGTTTGCTAAAAATAACCATTACCTCAGCCCATTTCATCACCAGGGATCAGAACTGAATGTTGATTTAATATGATTTCACTGCAATCGAAATAAACACAACACAGCGCTCAGCTGCAGCATAAATGCAAGTTATTGCCTTTATATTAAACCTCTAGTTCTTTCATTTTTTCACATGTCTTTGATTACTAATCCTAAATTTGTGTATGGCTCTTGTGCACGTGGCCCGAAACATTTTCAAGTGATGCATAAAACCCGATCTAAAAAAGCAGGCTCCAATAAAAGGCAGGATGAGGACACTCCACTCCGTGCAATTATTCATCCCAATTATAGACACCGGATTTGCACCACAGATATTGCTGCACACAGGGGGGGCCGGGGGGCTCGGCAGAGGGCCAGGAATGTCTGCAATAAACTGGGTCATCTCTCCTAAGGATGTTGTTGTTACACTTGGGAGGTCGCGGGATAAGCCGGGTTTAACCCCGCGCGCGGCAGAACTGCTGATTCAGTTTGCTCCCCCAGGAGTGCCTTTCCTTGGGAATTGATAGTCTGGGTTCTGCTGGACAAAGCCTCTCCTGCTCTTTAAACTGTGGGCAACAGAAGTGGTCAGTGTAAAGGATTCAGCCAATGCTGTCAAGGATAAAGTCAAGTCTTGAATCAATAAGCCAGGGATCTGAAGAGAGGAAATGAGGATTGTGTTCATAGCTGAGTTAATGAAGTAAAAATAAGGGCTGAATTACTGGCTTGTCTTCACCTGTAGAAAGTATTCTCATAAATATAAAGCTTTACAATATTATTTTTTTATATTTTTTCCTATAAGCATGACTGTTACATTTGTAGGACTCTGCATTTTTCCTCTTTCTCCCTCAGTTTCTGATGGAAGTTAAGCATGAGAAGGTTATTAACTAAATTGATGGAAGCAGAGTTATATGTATAATGTAGAAATTCTACCCTTTCTTTTCTGACAAAAGGCATGATGTCATTTTTAAGCAGTTTATAATGCAGGAGTCAAACTCAGGTATAATCCCTGTCAAGGGGATGATCCTGTAATTAAAGGTGGTTTGTGATTTCCCTAAGAAATTGCTGATAAGGCACATGGCACAGCGTGTTACATGAAGGGAGTTAATCTGGAGCTGAAATTTGGATATGCTGAAGTGTTTTTACATTTAGTGAGCTTCAGGGGTGACACTGACCGCTTTTTGAAGGGGTAACGTTTTTGAAGGCCAGGTGCTTTTGCTAAATTCTGTTTCCCCCACGTAAAGTCCTGAGTAAGTATTGAGTAAGTAAAAGCTGAGCAGGCTCTGCCCTCTTCCTGAGCACCATCCCTCTGGGAACTGGAGTCAGGCACTGGATGTCCTTTTTCCCAGGCAGGATCTTCTTGCATATCACTTTTCCTGTGGCTGAGTTCTTGCCCTGGGTTCTTTCAGGAGAAGAAGCATTTCTTAGATAACTGGAAAACCACATGGCAAGCAGAAACCTGAGCTTCCTGCAGCAGCAGCTGGACTTTCTTTGGGTTTTGTTCTAATTTGGCCAACACAACCAACTGGGTGGGAGAAGACAACGCTGCAAAGGGTTTCTCCCTTTCTTGTGCAGTAACACCAGGCACATTCCCTGGTGCTTCCCAGAATTTCACAGAATATTCTGAGCTGGAAGGGACCCTCAAGGATCTTTGAGTCCAACAAGTGAATGGGCTTCTCTCATTTCACCCCTCCACTGGGGAGGGTGGATTTCCACAGGGTGTTGCAGGGGTTCTTGAAGCTGTGCACGTTAACTCTGAGGAAGTGCTGCGTGTTCTGTCCCTGCCCAGCACGGATCACAGGGAGCTGCGGGAGTTCACCAGGAGGTGCTGCAGCAGTGCTGGCTGTGTGAACTCTCCACAACCTGCAGCCACTGTTACTTATTTATGTTTTCAAAGCTCCCACTGTCCTTTAGAAGGTGAGGTTGCCCTGAGTGCTCAGGACTGCAGGCTAGGCCAGGGTGCCTTGTTTCCCCTTTTGTTGGAGCATTGCTATCACTCCTCTCTGCCTTCCCTCTCCTTGGCACTGGGCTGCCGCAGAGCAGAGCTTTTCCCAAGTCCCAATGCATTTTGCCAGCAGCTATAAAAGGAGTTATTGCTGCAGTGATCCGGGAGATATCCATACATTTGTTCCTTGCACACAGCTCGTAGACAGGAGGAGCTCAGGTCAGGCGTGCGGGGAGCGCGGCAGCAGCTCCGGGCGAACGGGCACCGGGGATTTGGCTTTGCCCAGCTCTGGAGCTGCTCTTTGCTCAGCCTGGAGCAGCCTTGAATGGGCCAAGTGGATTCCTTTATGGCTGAACATAGCCTGGAGTGTGCTGCTTGGGAGCATCTCCTGTGCTGGGGCTGTGTGGGAGCAGCTCCGGTGTGTCCGGGGGCTCCGATCCAGTACCACCGCGTGAGGGATGGGCAGGGTGGGAACAGCTCCTCTCATCCCAGCCTTGGAGGGATGAAATGAAAGCCAAGAAAAACTCTGAGTGCCTGGTAGAACTCAGTAATCATTGAGTCATGGGGTCATTAAGGTTGGGAAAGACCTCTGAGGTCCTCGAGTCCAGCTGGACCATGTTTGAATGTGTCTGGTACATTTTTTACTGGGATTACTTTAAGAAGACAAAGGGTTCATACCCCTATTTTGTCTTCATACGTTATGGAGATTCAAGTGCTTCTAGTATTTTAAGAAATAGGAGTTTTTAAAAGAGGAAAATTGCAAGGTTTACCATATTTTGAGAGTTAACAAAAGCTAGAACTAGGAACTGTACAAGATTGTCAAATAATCCTAGTTCTGCAAAACTTTTATTCCACTTTTTAAACATTTCTTTTTAATTTCCACAATTATTTCTTTCTTACTTTTAACAGTTTTGAAATGATCAAACACAGATTTCAGCTATCGAAATCATGAACACAGTTCAACTCCTGAAATGATGACAAGTGTGGCACATGGGCTGCAAGTTACCAGTGCAGACTTTGTGGTTGATTTTCTGTGCTCTGAATAGAAGGAGAGATGAAAAACATGGGTTGGTGTAAAGAAACTGTAGATTTTAGATAAAGTTCTGGGTGAAAAGCTTTTGATAAAGCTTGGAAGCTGTACTAGGGAAATACACTCTATGTCTACACCAGTTCAAACAGTGGTAGGATGTTTAGGAATTCTTTTTCAGTGTTACTCCTTTTATCACTGCTCCACTATCACATATTTTGATAAATGTAGACAAAGAGTTTGGGAACTCACAGATAAACAGTGGAACCAATTTAAACTCGAGCTCACCAAATAAACATTAAAGTATTCCCTTTAGGAAGTCAGAATCCTTTGAATTATGCATGGGTTGTAGTTTGCAGTAAGATAAAAGAACTTTAAGGGGGGAGGGTGAGAAACTTGAAAAGCCTTAAGGAGTAATTTGCATAAATTGGGTGGAGAGAGTAAACAGCACAAGGGGAAAAAAGGTTATTTTCAGTAAGGCCTTACAGAATGAGATAAAACAAATTACCACAAAAATCAGGTGGAGTTGAAACAAAGCTGAAGTGCTTTAAACTTGCGTTAGCACCACCACTGCCTTCAGATCAAATCCCAGGGAACTCTGAAGAGCCCTGGATAAAAACCCCAGTTTTTGGCAAAGTAAATTCTTAAGGGAGAGCTAGAAGAGAAGGAGAGCCATGGAGACAGTACAACATGTGTGCTGCTGTATGGGAGACCTCTGGCCATGAAATGCTCAGTATAAGCAGATTTTTTTTCAATCTAACAGTATTTTTTTTATCTTGCAGTTACAGGACCGCACACAATTTAGTGACCGAGACTTAGCCACCCTAAAGAAATACTGGGACAATGGCATGACCAGCCTGGGCTCAGTCTGCAGAGAGAAAATTGAAGCTGTGGCTGCAGAATTAAATGTTGACTGTGAAATAGTGCGGGTAAGAAACCCAGAGTCTTCCCTTATCTCGGTTGCAGGAGCAAAAATAGGACAGATGAAAGGCTTTAAAAATTTCATGAGGAAGCTGGAAATAGATTTCATGTATTACATAATGAATGACCATGTTGGGAAGTGCTCTCCTGCTCTTTCTGCAGTCTATTTATAGTAAAAGCCCTCAGGTAAGAGTCTTATTGATCAGCAGCAGAAGCAGCACCACGAGTTGTTTGACATTCTCTTGAGTGAGATTTTAAGTAAAAGTGTTCCGTTTTTTAGGGAGATCCTAGAGGACTGAAAGGTGCTATTTATATTGCTATTAAGATACCAAAAAAAGGCTTTGCTAAAGATACAGGGAAAATACTTCTCATTCATGCTTATAGGGAAAGCTGTGTGAAAGAAAATGCTCCAAAATAGGAAATAAATGTTTTACGAGACTGTCTTGAAGGCAGGCTGAGGTGCGAGGGAGGAATTCTGGGTCTCTTCAGTTTGATGGTTGAGGAAGGCTGGGGATAACCTGACTCCCAAGAAAACTCCACATCACCTCTTCCAGAGATTGGGAAGTTTGTTCCAGCATCAGTTGTTGCCACTGTGTCCCAAATGAGCAGACACACAGCACCACTCCGCAGCTGTGGGGTCTGGCATAACCTGTGTCAGAACATGCACACAAATGAATAAAAGATTTCTTTTCTTCCTGGCCAGCACCTGCCCTACCTCTGCCTCTGGTTCCTCTTTGTGGCAGATTTGGGAATTGTAGCAAAAATTGTGATGTAAATAAATAAATGTAGCATATATAAAATAGCACTGAGTGTCTGCATAAACCCAGGTAAATATATACATCAAATAACACCCACAACAAATTTAAATATCTGAACTCTGGCCAATATTTCATTAGACTTACAATATTTCTTTTGCTTGCATTATAATTATTGCTAAATATTCAGGGTTGTGGGGTTTTTTATTTACATATTGCAAAATATCAGAACAGTCTTTTTGGCAGTGAGACACGAGATTTTTGGGAAGGAGGGATGTCACCTCTCAAACTCTTCAGAAGTATATGAGGTTTGTAAGAAAGCTGCATGACAATTTCATATTTTTTTATTCATAGAACATAAAGGTTTTGTATATAAGAGGTCCAGAGCTACTCCTAAGCACCCACCATAGGGTAAAGACACCTCCTCCTGTTTCCCAGCAGCTCACCAGGTAAATCTGGATTATTGAGGTGTCTTCAGTCTGGGCTTAGCAGCAAAATGAAGAAACTGCAGCAGAAAAGGCACTCAGCCTTCACAGCTTCACCTGGGGGCTCTAGGCTGGGGCCGGATCCAGCTCCTGGGAAAAACAGCTCCCAACCTTCCGTGGTGATGATTCCAGTGCCACGGGATCTCTGGAGGTTCCAGCCCAGCACCTTTCCAGCGCTCTGACACCCTGCCCTTGGTGTCCTGCAGGGCTGGGATCCTGCTGGAAGTGGCTCCCTGCCAATCCCTTGGGAATGGGCTGCCCCAGGGCAGAGCCCCGCTGGCTCCTTCTCCCGCCCCTCCCTCCATCCCTGCTCCCGGCTCACTGCTGGTGCTGCGGGGAGCTCCGAGGAGTCTGATCCCTTCACAGACCTTGGGTGAAGTTTTTAAGGAGGTGATATTTTAGGGATCTAACTACCAAGCCGGTTTCCTACCCAGAATTGCAGTCTGCTCCTGCCCTCACCGTTGTGCTGTTCCAGAACGTTCTCTGTCCAACCGAGCACGCAGGACACGGGACCTTTCTCCTCCTCTCACTTGACACCCTATAAAAGCTTGTTCATCTTCTCTGACATACCCAGTATGTTGGATGAAAGATTTTCCGCTTTCAAAGGTGTGTAAAAAGACAAGATCTGCCTTTCCCAAGTGCCTTTTTTTACTAAAAAAGAAAGAGATGCAATTTTCGATTTTGTGAGGACTGTTTATGACCATCACAAGATTATGGGAAAATTGGAAGAATGGCAATGCACTGCTTGGAAAAAAGAGACCTGGATCTCAAAGGGCTGCTTGTGCGGGGGGTTTTCTTTAACGATTTTTTTCCCCAAACTGTAGGTAATACAAAAAAATGATCTAGGTAGTTCTCTGCATACCTGTTGTGCATTCTTCAAAGAGGAAAATCAGCAAGCTGGGAAAGGAAATATCAGCCAACAAAAATGATTTGCCAAAAATAGTGTTCAGCATGTTGTCTTTTAGCTAGTCAGAGATGCATCTTTAAAAGGGGTTTTTCTTCCAAGGCTGGCACAGCATGAAACTGTGTTTAGTATTTGGCACCGCTGTTAATATTGCTTTATTTTTCTCTTTGATAATCCAAGTATTATAAGCAAAAAGTTTTTTACTCAACTTTTTTATGTTATGTGTCAGAAACCTGGTTAAAGAGAGGGTGATGGGGACGAGGAGCAGGACAGGTATTTCTGAAGTAAGGCCAGAGTGATCTTCAGTGTGTCTTTAGAGAAGAAAATCCTGTCATATTTTAATGTCTTGGGAAGCTCAGCTGGAACAGAGGCTTTATGGGAAGGATGTGCATTTTGCCATGGCCATGTTTTCCAAACCAGGAGCTGCTGCTCCTGTTTCTGGGGGTGCAGGTGGTGTGGAAGGGGCACGAGAGGCAGCCTGAGAAGAGTGGAAGTAGCAGTTGGCAAAGAAATTGGTCCCTGGCTCTGGGAAGGATTTTTGGGTTCCAGGGGAGAGCTGACTTGGATGGAATGAAGGATCTGGGGTGCAGGGGCTGTTGAGAAGAGTTGAGATTTGATGAGAAGTCAAGAGCCTGAGTAATGCAAGGGAAGGGGGAGCCTTAGGAAGTGAAGAGTTGCAGACAATTCCTATTACATCGTGTTAAACTCTGAATCTTTAATAATTTTTGGTGTAGACTTTCCTTCATCAGAGAGAGCCTTTTAATGACCAGTTGCACAGATCCAGCTGGAGAATTTGGAATGCAGGGGGTTTTTTTTCTTTTTTCTCCTCCTTTGAAACTCAGTTTTATTGATGTAAAATGAACTTAAAGCATCCATACCCCGCCCCCCATGACTGGGTTTCCAGGTTTTCCATTCCCAGCACTGTTCCCAGTGTGCCCCTGAACACTTCCTGCAAACAGCTTTTCTTAAAGCCTTGTCTTGCAGCCAGAGGGGCCTGAAGGCTGAGCTGTCCTCAAAGGAAGTGATGTAGATGTGTCACCTGGGCCTCTTCCCTCTGTTCTGTGGGAAATCCTAGAACAGGGGGGACGTTTGGGCCATTGGATGCTTCACTCCCCTTATGGAAGCTGCAGAGTAGGAGAAGCTGGATCAAAGCTCTTAGGTTAAATTTGTTGAATAATTTAAGTGGACTGAGACCTTACAAGGTCAGCGAGTCCTGCTCTTCGTTTAGAGCAGGATTGAGTTGGGAGTCAGGTCAGGTTTCTCAGGATGTTGTCCAGTAAAATGCTGAGTTCCTCCAAGGCTGGAGGTGCCAAGGCTCCTGTGGACAAACTGTCCCTGTGCCTCCCTGTAAAACACCATTTTTTTTCTTTTTTTCTCAATGCCAGTGAGAACTTCCCTTGCTGCCACTTCTGCCTGTTGCTTCTTTTCCTTTCCTTCCTGTTTCCCTTGAAGGACTGAGCCTGGACTCAGGATTCCAGGAAGCAGCCTCAGGAGGGTCAAATCTGGGGGAACCATGAGCTCCCTGAGCTGCTGGCTGCAGCCTCGCTCCTGCAGTCCAGATGTGCTGGTGTCACTTGGTTGGGGGCCTGTTGCTTTTGTTATAGTTTCTGATATCATTCATGTTTATTTCTCTTACAAGACTTGGATTGGGAATCGAAGACGGAAATATCGTTTAATGGGGATTGAGGTCCCACCCCCTAGAGGAGGTCCTGCTGATTTCTCTGATCAATCTGAATTTGTTTCTAAATCAGCACTTAATCCAGGAGAGGAAACTGCTACTGAAGTGGGGGATGATAATGATAGGAATGATGAAGTATCAATCTGCTTATCTGAAGGAAGCTCACAAGGTATTTGAAATGCAGTTACTGCTGTGCCTATATTTTTAATTTTGTGCAGTGTGCATGCTTTGGATTCTGTTGTACACATTCAAAAACGTCTGACAGAGTCACAAGGGCTCCACCCCGGCTGTGCTGAAGGTACTGTTTGGTCTCTTTCTTCTCTCTGAGTTTTGTTGGGTTTGGTATCACAAGGATTGGAGAAAACCTTTTATCAGAAGAGCCCCATTTCTGCCAGATTCATCCAAAACGACATCACAAGTTCACGTTTTGCTGGTGCTGCTGAGAGCTGGACAGGCAGGACAGATGGAGAAGTCTCACTTTCCTAGGAAGCAGGTTTAAAAACTGCTCTCTAACTGCTCAGTTCTTCCCAGCCAGCTGGACTGTCCATGCCATGTGACAGCCCATCCCTGGAAGTGTCCAGTTCCAGGCTGGACGGGGCTTGGAGCACCCTGGGATAGCGGGAGGTGTCCCTGCCCATGGCAGGGGGTGGCACTGGATGAGCTTTAAGGTCCCTCCCACCCCAAGCCATCCTGGAATTCCACGCTTCCATTCCTGTGATCCTGAGCCACTCCAAGCACTGCTGGTGTGGGGCTGCTCCCTGGGGCTGAGCAGAGCTGTGCATTCCCAGTTCTCCTGGCAGGAAATCCCTCAGCTCAGGCTGGAACACGGAGCTGCCCAGGCCTCCTGCTGCTCTGGGCTCTGACAGGCAAACGCAGCCCGGCAGGTCAGAGGCAGGAGCAGGGAGGGCTCGGGAGCCTCAGGACAGCACACAGGGGGCAGTTCACTCCCTCAATTCCATCTGCTCCACTTGGGATCGATGTCTCCCTGTCCCCCTGTCCAGGGGCCGTGGCTGGGCTGAGGCACCCGGCACATCCCCAGCTCCCTGATGGCTCCCAGAGCTTCTGATGGAGAGATCAATGGAGCCTCTGCTCTCCAAAGAAAAAGGAAGTCTGACCTGGGGCCTGCTGCTGCAGCTCGATATGCCAGGCTTGATCCTGTCATTCCATCAGAAGAAATTAAAGGGAAGAGCCAGGGAAATGGAGAGCGCCTGGGAATGCGTTTGGGAGAGCTTTGTCATATTTGACTGTAAAGGGAATAAGGTGATAAAGAGATGGGTCAAATGATTGAAAGGCAGGGGAGGTGAGGAATCTCAGAGTCCTTGACGTGCCCGAGGTGTGGAAGGAGCTGATTTAAGTCAGATGTGCTGGAGAGGAAATGGTGGCAGGGGAAGGGTCTGCAGTGTCCGTGCTTCGGGTGAGGAATAACAGCACTTTCATGGAGCCAGGCGTTCATAAAACAAGGTGAGGCTGAACCTTGGCACTGGATTATCATGTCAAAGCTTGAGGAAGTGCAAGGGAACAACAGGATTTCCACGGCATCCAGGAATCCCGGTGTATTTCTATTCATTTCTCCAGTTCAAAGGAAGAGGTTTCACTGCTGCAGCTCAGCTGGCTTTGAGCTAGTCTGCAAGGGGGAGGTGGGATTTGAATATGTACCCTAGAATTTCAGGGAATGCAGGATTTTTCATTTATTCATTTAATTTAAATTAAATTGATCTTAATTTTTTAAAATTGATTTTAAAAAACCCCAATGTCTGCACACCTCTGATGTGAAACTGCTCATCACCTTTGAATATTCCAACCTGAACCTAAAAACAGGAAGGTTTTGCTACACTGCAGGAGAATAACTGATAATTTTGTTGTTGTTTCAGGTAACAATTGGCCTGATGTTGGCCTGAAATACTTGTGACATGATGTCTTTTCCATAAGACATTTATTTTGTTTTATGAATAGACATTGATACCATGACTTTGCTTGGATTTAGCAGCTGTGACATTTAGTGGTAAACACTATTAATGTTCCTTCAGCATAAAATTGGGATGAAATCTGACAAAACTAATTTATTTCTGCAGAAGAGACAAATGAAGCTCTTCAAAATGAAGAAATTGGTCACAAAGATGATGACCAAAACCCAGTTTCCACTGATAATGTGGTATGTACACCTTTCCTTTTCCACCAGTTAATTAATAACTCCTTAATTAATGTTGAGGTTGTTGTCCAACACCTGTGTGTTTCACTAGGTGCCAACTTCAGTTGGGTGTGCTAAAAGAACTTCCTCTTTCAGCATTAAAACTGTACTAAAAATGTTAAAACACAGCAGGAAAAAAACCCTAAAACCTTCAGCAGAAATGGTTTGCAGAGATGGTGTCCAGGAGACTCAGCTCTCCAGTCTGCCTGAACCTCAGATTGTGTAATTTGATGTAATAGCAACAAAAATGAGGAAGAAAAATGCCATTCTTATCCCTAATTCAAATTCACTTTATCTGTTTGATATCTAGCTCATAGGAATAAAAATTAAAATCTCCTAGGGGCACTAAAAATCTCTGCATTTTGTGTTTCCTCTATTGAAATAACCTTTTAAACTCCATTTTCTTACATAAGAAGGTTCTCTGTTGGGAAAATAACAGAACCTGCAAGTGGTAAATAATAGAAAAGGGAATTTTTTAAAACTTGGGATGTATTTCTAAGTTTTAATCAGTGTTAAGCTTGGCCTTCACCCTGTGCTTTAGGTATCTTTAGAAACCCAGTGTTAAAAGCTCCTGAGATTTTTGGAATTAGGTGAAAATGTCCATATTTATGCATTTGGAGCTGTCCTTTGGGTCAGCATCCTTTACAGACCAGGGCATTTCACTTGCACTGCGGCCAGAGAAGGCCAAAGGAGAATTCCTTGGTTTTTCAGGCAAGAAGGAGGTCAGGATTTGCCGTGGTGGCTGCTCTGCTCCAGAGGGATAAACTTCCAGCCCCTTCTCTGCACCCAAGGGCTCCCAGAGCAGAGCTGGGCTGTGAGGGGATGTCAGGAGCAACTGAATTCCAAAAAGCTGGCACAGGCAGCTCCTCCCTGTAAACATCCCGAGTCACCATGGCAGCAGCTCCCGCTGGATTCCCGCTGGATCTGCTGGCTGAGGTGCATGATTGCCATCTAATGGGGGCTGCACAGCCCGGAATTCCTCAGGAGCCAGCACAGAGCTCTGCTGCCTTCATCCTCCCTGCCAGTCCCAGCTGGGCAGTGCTGTTCCCTGCTCCCTTCATCCCTTCCTGCCAGTCTGGGATGTGGATCCTTCTCTTTGTCTGCTCTGTGCGTTGGAATCTTTGGAATGAGCCCTTTGCTTCTGTTTCAGAAAATAGAAATTATAGATGATGAAGAGAGTGACCTGATCAGCAATTCTGAAGTGGATCAGATGAGTTCCCTTTTGGATTATAAGGTGAGTAGCTGGGCCACGTCAGGTGCAGCAGGATAATCCCCAGGGAGTTCAGGGGTTGGATCTGCAGGAATTCGGGAAAGTCTCATGGGATCCTGTAGCTCCTCTGTTTTCCTGGTGTGCACATCATGCCCTCATCCCACCTCCAGCCAGGTTATCCATGTTCCAGCCCAAATGAAGGCAGGAAAACCCCATTTCCACAGAGCTGCAGCTCCCCCCATGTGTCCCAACAAAGGGATTTATGGAGCCTCTACACCAAAACTTCCCTTCTGTGGGAGGATTGGTCCTTGGAATGCTGCTTTTCCTGCAGTGTAGGACTGCCAGCTCCAGAAGGGACTGAACAGCTGGAATCCTCTGATGCAGTGGGGGTATCTGAGGAGAACTCATTCCCCAGGACATGCCTGGGAGTGGTGGCTGTGGGAGGGAGGAAAAGCAGCTGGATCCTGACAGCTCCTGTCCTGTGCCAGAGGGTGAGGGATGTGTATTCCTGCTCTCCCAAGAATTACCACAATCCCATGTTTCCTTCAGCATGTCTTTACCCCCATAGCTGATCTTTTCCCTTGGAAACCAGACCTGTTCTCCTGATGGTAATCAATTAGCAAAATAATAAACAGATCATCTCTCCAGAACCAAAGTTCCTCCTTCCAGCAGCATTTTCCTGGGAAGGGCAGTGGAGAATGAATCAGGAGAGGGAATGACCTTTTCTTAATGTCACCTGTCAGCACAGTGAAAGGCTTGTTGTGACAGTGCCCTGCAGAACCAGGGCTGTTGTTTGACAGCAGTGATTAGTCCCTGAATTTTCTGCCTAAATCTGAATTCTTCCTAAAAAAAAAAATGAAATCCAATGCTAAACAGGCAACTGCTAAGTTTCCACCGGGAAGAAACTCAGCTAATTTTTGATGAAAGCCTCAAAATTGCAGCCCAAATATTCCCTTCTCATTCCCAGAGCTGTTACCACCTGAAACAGTGAGGTGAGCAATGTTATCTCTGAAAAAATGTGAATTTTCTGGAAAAAAACCAGCAAAACTCCAACCATTTTTAAAGGTTTGTTACAAAGCCTTAGTGCATCACGTGGTCTCACCTTTTCACATGAACCACAGCTGAATTCCAGCCAGTGTAGAAAGTGTAAGCACGAAAATAATTTTTTTTTTCATTATTCTCTCATGAGTTGGTGTAATTAAGCAGAGCCCTTCTGCAGAAATGAGCAATGCCTTTGATCTTGTAACCCAAATAAACAGCTTGGTTTTCATGATCTTTGCTAAGGGAAATAACCAGAGAAAGGGAATTTTAGCTCAGCACTGATCAACAAGTTTAGCATTTTGATCCTACACACCAATTGGTTGGGAAGTTTGAAGGAGAGATGCTTGGAATAAACAGAAGTACTTACCAAATCTGAATTTTTAATTAAAGTAGTTTGCAAGTATAGATTGGGAAAATGCCTTTTTAGCCACAGCATACACATTATTGATATTTCCTCATTTTGTGATAGATTACATCCAGTTCCAAACCCCATAAATAATTCTGTGGAGTTTGGAAGTGGATGAGCTTTAAGGTCCCTTCCAAGCCATTCTGTCACTCTGTGATATTCCTGTTTATTCTGTGACCCAGGGGATCCTGAGGAGCTTGGGGAGCTGACACTTGGTCCATGTCCAACCCAGCTACACTGGAGGATGTTATATTTTAATTTCTGGTAGCTTTGAGGAATTTTCAAGTTGTTTTCCCTGGTTTTTGTGTCAAGCCTCCTGCTGCAATAATGGAATTTATTCGCTCTCTTCTCACAGTCCCCTGATCACTTCTAGGAAGAGACCTGGGCTTTGGGCTTCGTTTTCACTGAAAACATGTAGTTTTAACCCAAGTGTGTGTGGGTGTCGTTACAAAGCTGCAGTGGTGATTATTCCAATGCTTTGTCCTGCCCAGGGCAGTTCCCATCCCTGGAGGGATTTGACAGCCCTGTGGACGTAGCTCTTGGGGACGTGGTCAGTGGTGGCCTTGGCAGTGCTGGGGCATGGCTGGGTTCAATCTTAGAGGATTTTCCAATCTAAATGATTCCATGGGTCTGTGATTATTCCCGGAACTCTCTGGTTTTCCCCGCAGAATGAAGAAGTCAGGTTCATCGAGAGTCAGCTGGAGAATCACAAACAGAAATATTTTGAACTGCAGACGTTTACTCGGAGTTTGATACTTGCTATTAAATCAGATGATAAAGAACAGCAGCAGGTAAATCCTGGAGTAGGATTGATATCAGAAGGTAAATCCTGGAGTAGGGTAAACATCAGAAGGTGTCTACCCTTTTGAGTCACGTCCCTCCCTTGGGTTTATTCCAGAGCCTCAAATCCCGACTGAAAAGCTCCACGAATGTTTTCACTCTTTGTTTAAAACACATTTGACTGCTGACATTAAAAATGCACCTAATCGTGTACATACCATATAATCCATGTTTCTGTTCCTTGCAGGCACTGCTTTCAGACTTACCTCCTGAACTCGAAGAGATGGATTTCAACCACACCTCCCCAGAGCCCGACGATACCTCATTCAGCCTCTCGTCCCTGTCGGAGAAAAACGCCTCAGACAGTTTGTGATTTCCCTTTTTTTTTGTTTTGGAAGTGACAAAACAGAAACCCCCACGTGAGATGCAAGGTTCAGGAGAGAGGCTTTTGCTCTCCAGTGTTCCTCAGCCCAAGGAAGCCAGTCCAAGGTGGAGGAGCCTGTCCCGAAGGGTGGCTGCAGCTCCTCGCAGTTTGCACTGCCAAGAAATTCGGAATGTTGGGTTTGGGAAATCACAGAACTGGGTGAGGGAAGGTTTCACTTGTAGCAGCTTGGCCTTGGTTAGGATTCACTTCTGACTCTCCAGAATAACTCTGGCTCTGTAGCAAAGTCTTTCTGAGCAGGGATCCAAGAGTGGAAAACAAAAGTCCTGTTACACACAGCGAATTCTCCAGCGTCGTGTGCTCTCCAGGCCTGTTTATTATATTTTTCCCCATTTTTACTCAGGTAGGTGGACTAAAAATTGGGGATCCAAATAGAATAACGGGCTTTCTATGAGTTGTGCTTGAAAACCTGAAATTAAACTGAAGTGTTTTTCATTTTCTGACTTGAGATTGTTGAATCTTCCATTTTCTGACCAAAATAGCTGAAAAAAACCTTGAAAGGCTGACTGAAAAAATTGCATTATCATCAATAAGTTATTAATGCAAAGAAACAGTGGTAAGTGTTGGAAGAAATGAGGTGGAAATGGGAACTCTGATAGCTCAGGACACGACTTCCTGATACAGTAGCAATGGGATTGGATGTTTACACTCTTTAGGCTTTTATGATTGTAGTTACAGTTTTTATTTGTCAAAGCCTGAATGCTAAAGTTCTGCTTATTGTTTTAAGTATTGGTTATATATTTTTCCACCAACTTTGCTCCATTTGACCAAGCCAGTCACAATTCCACAGCTGTCATTGCCTCCTGAAAGGTTTTCCAGTGTTTGGAAGTTACTTTTGCAGATCTGCCCATGACTGGATTGAAGCCCTGCCTGATGGATTTTTTTTGGCAAGAGCCATTTCTAAACTGTGATCTTGACTGCAGGCAGGGGCTGAGCTGAATTCCCTCTTTCCCAGAGCTGCTGCCATCGAATCCCTTCACTCCTGTGGTGGGGTGGATGTGCAGACGTGTTCAGGTGGATTTAGTGGGGTGTGGTTGTGCCCAGGGAATGTCTGGCCACGGACTTGGAGCCGTGGCCGAGCTACCAGGGTGTGATCAGGCAAAGGTTGGGTCAGTCTTGGAGCTCTTGTCCTCCAGGGTGGTCCTGTGTGATGCTGCAGGTGCCTGCCCTGCTGTTGGTGCTCTCATTCTGATCTGGACATCCCTCAGCAAGCATTTTTCACAGAGATACTTCAGGCTGGTAAAAAATCTTTCCATTTTATGCCAAATAATAATTGACTCTGGGGAATGCTTGTTCATGCAGGGAGTAATCCCCTTAATTTCAGTGGGAGGTCCAAGGTGTAGTTTAGAAAATCCAGAGTGTTGGGGAAATAACATCTTTTTTTTCTTTAATGCTGGGATTAACTGAGATTTCAGTTCCTCCCTAATCACTTGTACAGCTCTTTTTGCTTAGTCCCAGTAGTGAGCTCTGTTCTTTCAGGTTTGTAGTGTCTCTCCTGCCCCTGGGCATGAGAAGCTTTTAGCAATACTGTCAAACACCAGCTGCAGAAAGGGCAGGAACAGTTTTTAAAGGTGTTTTCAAAACCAAAATTTCCCAGTTCTGCCCCCTGTACAATTGTGTTAGTTCAGAGCTACCATTCCACAGGGCAAGCCCGGAATTCCAAGCTGCTGGGGCTGTGTGTGAGCTGAGGCTTTAAAACTCAGAGTGGAGATTGAGGTTTGTGAGCAGAGCTCACAGTGCTGTCCTTCCCAGGGAAGACAGAGCTGAGCTGGAATTCTGCTGGCTCTGAAAAACTCATTTATAAAGGGTTTTCCATGCCAGGCCAAGCATGGTTTCTATTGCTGTTCTCTCTGGACAGGAAATTCGTGCCACTGACAATGAAACCTCTTGTTTTCTGAAAAAATTAAAAATATAGTACTGTGATTTGCCACGATTTGGACCCTGCTTTCCTGCTTTTTCCACTTAACTTCCCATGACAGAAAGCAGGATATTCTTAACAGGAGTTCTCAGTTTCATGGTCAATTAAATCATCCACCTTCCTGCAAGAAAAACTTCCATTGATGATTCATATTTTGCTGTCTTGCTTCTACTTCATACCCAAGCAAATCGAGGGAATGAATTTTGAATGAACTGTTGCTGGATAGAAGCAATGATGTCAGTCCCTGTTCTCCAGGAAGCTGGAATGCTCTTGGATGTGCAGCTGGAATGAGCTGCAGCCAACACCCAGCCCATCCCTGGGGGATGTTCTTTGGTCCTTTCTCTTGGAGGGACACAAAACACAGCCAGGCCTGAGGCACTTGACAGCAGCACAGGATAGGCAGGAGAAAAGGATAAATTTTATATCCCTGAATACCAAAGTGCTGGGGAGGAAAATACTCTGCAGCTCCTTGGCTGGGAGTTTTACAAAATCAGTGTTTATTTCCACCAGAAACGTAGTGACTGCTACCATCAGTGGTGTTTAAGTGTTGGTGGGGAGCAGAGGGGGTGGCTCTGGGGTGGATTTGGGCTCTGGTTATTCCCCTGCTGCTTGTTCATCATTTCATGGCCTTCTGAAAGAGTTAAAGAGATAAAGCCAATCCTGTGCTTTTCGGGGTGACAGAAATCAGCCCCCTTTCCCTTTCAGTGACTGACTGATTGAATTATCACTCCAAAAGGGCCACATGTCAATGGTTTTATCTCCTTTGTGTGGCCACGTGTCAGTGTTTTCTCATCCTGCAGATTCTGCCCATGGCCAGTGACTTCCCTGGTGTTTATTCCTAAAGCATCCATGGGAACATCAGTGATGTGTCTCTCTGAGGTCACCCAGGTGGGCAGGTAGCTCAGGACAGACCCCTTAACCAGGATGGGCTCTCCCAGGAGCTGGTTTTCATGCTGGGAAGTTTGCTCATGGTTAAAAACCCTTTCCTGGAGCTCTGCCTCCTTCCCTTTCCCTCCAGGTGATGCTTCAGTCACATCTGTGGGTCTGAGAGCTGTAACAGTGACAGGAAATACTCCAATATAGCAGGAAATACTCCAATATAGCAGGAGATGCTCCAATATAACAGGAAATACTCCAATATAGCAGGAAATGCTCCAATATAGCAGGAGATGCTCCAATATAACAGGAAATACTCCAATATAGCAGGAAATGCTCCAATATAGCAGGAAATACTCCAGTATAACAGGAAATGCTCCAATATAGCAGGAAATGCTCCAAGAGGTGAATTTGGGGCAGGTTTTAAGGTACCTGAGCAGATGAACCCTTCGAGGTTCCTGGAGTGCCCAGCCCTGGAGGCAACTCTGCACTTTAATCTTTCCAAGTATTTCTTTTCACTAAGGCAATAAAAAGTCTGAAATGAGGAATCTGTGGGCGTTGAGGAAAGGATTGGACTGGTTCTGTCCATCCTAAACTGGGCAGCAGCTCTGTGGAGTCCTTTCTCCAAAGGGAGAAGCTGTGTGTGCTGCTGGGCTCCGACAGGTGAGGTGATGGAACACACCAACAGCATCACGGACATCTGCCTTGGGAATGGGAATCCCTGCTCAGGATGGATCTGCTCTCCCTTTTGGGACCTCTTGCACTGCTGTATTCCTGTCCTGAAACCCAAACCCCTGCACAGCTCTGGCCTTGCCCTCAGCTTTCCAGCCCACTCCCGGCCTTTGGTCTCGGGATGCTGATGGCATCAGGAAGGACAAGGATGGGCGCTGAGGGAATGGCACAGGATCCCTGAGACAGCAACAATTCATCACCTTTTCTGCCCCAAATGATCCCATCTCAGCTGAGAGGTGCCTGAGCAAAGTTAGGGGGAGGTTGGTGAGAAAACTCCACCTGGTTACCAGGGAGAATGAGCTGGTTTGTGGTGCTGCATTTCTCTGCTCAAAGAAATTTTAGCGCGTTGGCCAAATGTGAAATCTGGAAAGTTTTGAGCAAAAAATAAAATAATAGACAGAGCAGCACTACAAAATTGGTGCTTTCCGTGGCAGGATAGGGGTTTAGGCTGAATATTTGTTCCTCTGAAAAGCAGCAGCTGCTTTGGTCAGAAGGCAACAGAGAAATAGGGCAGAGCCTTGGGCTTGTGGAGGTTCTTTTCCAACAAAGGAGCAAATCCTCTGGGCTGGAAGAGATACTTAAGGATGTTCCTGTCAGGAGAACAGCTCAGGTCAGTGCTTTGGTTCTGGGAATGTTTTCCCATGTTACTGAACTAATCAGTAATTGTTTTCCAGCTCTGTTTTACATTTTACACAATGCTACCTCTGAAATGTGACACCCCTTTGGACCCACACAAAGATGTGAATTTAGGGTTTTTTTTAACTTTTTATAGGCAATAAATTATGCATCCTTCAGTTTTGTGCTTGGTTTTAGCTGAGTGAGAGACCTTCACTTTGTTTTTATTTTAGTGCTATTTTTCTCTGTGTGTGTTAATCACAATCCATGGACAAGGAAATAATGATGGGATAATAGGGAAAAAAGATTGTCTTATGTTAATGGGAGTAAATATTTCTGTTAAAGCTGAGGGGTGATGGGGTGGCTGTGCTGGGTTTGGTGAGTTACTGGGAGAAATGAGTGTTATCCTTAATTTTGGTGTTAATGATTGCTGTAGCATTGCTCAGTGCACCAGATTAATTAATCAGAGAGAGCAGTCAGTGATCTCAGCACTGTAAGCAAAAGGATTTTACAGTTGCTGAGACCTCACAGTTCATAAATCTCCCCTCAGATCTTTGTTTCAGTTGTTTCCATGTTTTGGCATAACTATAGAGACCTCGTAGAAACGATTTTGAAGTGCTCAATGAAAATGGATCAGTGACAGACTGAGGTTAAATGGAGAATTTGACCCTGTTTGTCACCAAGTTTCACCTTAAAAGAGTCCCTTGAATTTCCCCCCTCCCATTTCTCTCCCTGGAACACGGGGGAAGGTTGGCACAAGGGGATGGGAGGGAACGAGGCACAAGGAGGCAGAGATGGAGGTCCTGGGGCTTAGTCAAGAAAATTCCAATAAACTCAAAGGTTTCTACACTGTGGAAAACAAAAGCTTCTGCTTTATCTGCAGATTTTGTGCAACAAAGTTCAAAAAGTCGTTGGCAAATCCACTGAGTTGTGTCGGGGGAAAATTGTCTTTTCCAGTAGGAATTTTATCATTTCTGGGGTTATTTCTGGGATTGCTGAGTGTGTGTGGATACAGAGATGCAGATTTACAGTGGGCACAGATACCCTGCACTCCACCACAGCAGCATCTGCAAAGGTGTTTTAACTTGAAATCTTACTGTAATTCTTCTAAAATACATTTGATTTGCTCTTATTTTTATGTCTTAGTGTAGATCAATGACATAGTTCTGGAAATGAGTCAAATATATCCATGCGAATGTGGTTTATTGTTTATGTCCTTGCAAAACTGGTAACTTTTAGGCTTGGAAATTTATGAAAATACCCAGAATAATGATATTTCTAATTGATCTTGACAAAGAAACAAACTGCTGTATTTATGAAGAGATAATGAATCTTCTGCCATGATAATTTCTGCTTTATTTTCGCAATAGGAATCTGTTTGATTTAAAAAAAAAATATTCTGAAAGTTTAAATATTATTCTATAAGTTGGATGTTTTTCTTAACCTACAAAACAAGATCATTGACGATTTTAAATCTTCTATCATTTCTTTCCGGGCCAATTCCTTCCGCTTTGTAACCTGAGTGTATTCCTGAGTTTCTCTGTGAAAATCACTATTTATATTGCATTTTTATTATTTGTATCAGTAAGTGTAGCAAAGAAACTACTACAAATCTTCAACTGAAGTACCTCCACTCTGGTCCAGGACATCTGATCTGGGCATTTGGAGTGACAGATGCCCAGAGGAACGGGCCAGATGTTTGTATTGAGTTGGTTTTCTGTGTATATAAGGGTATTTATAATCTGGTATTGACAGAGTCATCATCAGAAATGCTGATTTCCTGCTTTAGAAGCCTGCTCAGCTATTTTTATATAAAACGGTTGGTCTTCGCCTTAATTTTTTTTGGTGAAAAGTTGTGCCATAGAAGTTTTAACTTATCCACGGATGCTTTACAGGGTTTGCTTTGACTTCTCCTTAGTTAACTATTTTTTCCTCGAATTATTCTAATTTGTTTTCTCCTCCAAATGCATCTCAGATGTTGGTTTGCTTTCTTAATTTTCTTTTTTTTTTTTTCTTTTTTGAAGTTTTGGAAGATCCCTTCATCTGCATGCTTTGGTAGCTGGAGTTTTTCCTCTGTAGTTCATTGTTTAGAAGAACCTTTTATTGAAAACCCCTGAAGTAATGCTTGTACAAATGTATTTAGGGTGGCCCAGATGGTCAGAGAAAAGGGCTAATTTAGCATTGGTAAATTTGTCTACTGACTCAAGGATATTTTTCTACGTCTGTCAAGTTTGGGACTATGGAGAAATGAAATAAAGGTGAACTAACTCCTTTTCCTATATGGACTTCTCCGTTTCTGTGTTTCTTGTGGCCTCGTAAATGTTCAGTTCTGTTCAGAGCAACAAGAATTAAATCCACGTCAGGGCTCAGCCCTAATTCTTCCGTTTCCACCACATGAATTAATTTATTATTTATGGAGAGGCTTGGCAGAATTAGAATTATGTGCAGAACTTGGAACACTGAAATGTTCTCCCTTCCCCAAACAGGAATTTGTGTCTAATTCCACACGCCCAGCACGGAGAGCTCAGGTGAACCATCAGTGCGGAGGGGTTGGAGCTGTGGGGCTTTTTTAAAGCTGTTTCAAAGCTAAATGGGAGCTCTGTGTGCTGGGAATCATCATCCCATCCCTTAGCATCTCCCAACTTAGAAACCATCAGAGGTCAATCCCGTGGCCTCTGACCTCAGCCGCCAGCTTTGGCACCGGGACGGGAACCGGGAACGATCCCTGTGCGGAGGAGCGTTGGCTTTTGGAGCGATTTAGGTGCTGAAAACAACAGCCCGGGTGTCCCGGGGAGCTCCCAGGGTGGCACCGCGGCGGAGGGCCGGGATTTAAATTTCGTTCCAGACCAGGAACAGCGAAAAGGAGCCGCAGGGATCCCTTGGGAAAGGGCTCTGGTGCCTGGGTGCGGCGTCAGAGGGATAGGGAGCAGGGCTCGGCTGACTCCCGGTGCCTGCGGGCTGCCCGGGCTGGGGAGCCTGGCAGGTGGAGGTGTGGGTCCGAGCCAAGCTCACCGGGCCCTGCCCCTGCGCACTGGCATAAACCTGAGTTTCAGAACACTCCCAGCGCTCCAAAGGCTCCCAAAACTCGCGGCTCACGCCCCGTCCAGCTCTGGAATTGCGGAGGGAAAACCAGAGAGAAACTTGAACGGAGAGGAGTTAAATCTGTCTGACCCTCAGGGTTTATTAACGAAGGTTCCTGTGCCCCTGAACTCGGATGTTTTGGGAAAAGCCGACCCCCAGCCGGGTGCTGGCTGCAGCTCCATTGCCACCTGGTGGCAAAAAATCCGGGATTTGGGGGAAAATGCCTCGAACTCTCCCCGTAATTCATATTTCGGAATGAGCAACTATTTTTATCTCAATGAAAAATAAATCTAATATTAAAATAAGTCTGGCATTTAGGAAGGAGGAGACTGAGATCAGACTGAGGGTGCTGCCGTAAACTGGGAGCATATTCCAGCTTAATTTCCTCACATAGATCGGGTTTGGGAGCACCAAAGCTGCCCCATGGGATGAGGTGATGTGTGACAAGCTGGGGTGGCTGCTCCATCTCTGTGCTCCTGCTGCAGGGGTGAGGGAAAGGGTCATGAAAGGAAAAAGAAAGAGGGAAAAAAAAAGATGTTTTCTGGTTATTTACTTGCAGTTCGTGTTACTTTAGTGGGGAAGGAAAGGGCTGGAAATTTGAAAATTTTCAGACTTCATCTGCTGTTTTATCTTGGTTTGTGATTATTTCTTGCTGGAAATCTGAAGCAGTCTTGTGTAGAATTTTTCACTAGAAAAAGCCCATTTGATGGCTTTTTTGAAAGAAAAATTCCCACCAGCCTCCGTGTTCCTGTGGGGAAGGACAGAGGGGGTGGGAGCAAGTGAGGGAAAAGGTGGTGAAGGCTCCAAGGAAAGGGAACACAGATGGAATAAGGGAGAGGAAGGAGAGATGGAGCCAAGTGGGAAAGATGGGGAGGTGGAGAGAGGAGGTGGAGACAAAGGAGAAGAACAAAACCCCCATGGAAGCACCTGGAACAGGGGGGAGTTGAAGTGAATTACAAGAAGTCACCCAGCAGGTCCCACCCGCTCAGGGATGGACGGGACCTGGAGCTGGAGGGCAGGAACTGCACCAGGAGAGCCCGTTTTGGGAAGGCCGATCCTGGGAATGGCACCTGGGAACAGACATTGGCCATCAGGTCCCAGACCAGGGTTAATTAGTCTGGGTTTAATGTTCTGGTAACACTTTCCCCCTGTGACAGCTGCAAACCCATTGCAACCAAACCCCCCAGAACTTTAATTCCCATAATAGTAAGTGAATGGCTCACTGTGATCTGAACTATAAACAGATTTTATGAATCCTGCCAGAAATTTAATATTGAATTATTTCTTTATGCCCACATGTCTTTCCTGGTTTGCTTAATTTCTGCCAAATATTTAGCTCAGCCTTCTCTTCTCGCAGCAACCCACACTCTCCTGGCTCCAGCATCCTGGTCTTGGACCATTATTTGAAATTTCAGTCTTTTTACAGAGCCCGGCCAAGGAACCAAGACTGATCAGAGAGGAATGAAACAACTGAACGTGTCCAGCTCCTGTGTGGGGTCAGGTTGTTCCCTGCTCAGTGGCACCTGCAGAGCCAAGCAGCAGGGTCTGATCCCACCCCAGGAATGCTGGCACAGAGGCCCTGTTTAGCCCTTTTTTGGGAAAAATCCTGCTGGAATGTGCCTAACCATTGAGCTCAGGGCCTCGGGAAGAGGATGGACACATTCTTGCACGTTCTACAGTCACACTTCAGAAATACATGGGTTTTCTGAGTGTCCATTCTTTAAAATATTCTTTTATCTATATTTTTTTCATACAAAACCCCAGGTGCGTGGCTGAAAGTGTCGTTTCATGCTGCCATCAGGGTCTGTGAGCTGGCTCCACAAACCTGCCACGATCTGTGTCCTTATCAGGAACCAGGACACACACAATTTTCAGGGTACGTCTTGCTGATCGCCTGAACGACAGGTAGAAAATGCAGGGAAAATAAGCCTTGCTCAAAAATCAGCAAATGAAACCCTCTTAACTTGTGCAAGCATCCACAAATAAAGAGTCAGATCACCTTCGTGGATTCTTTTTCGATTGTTTTCCCCCTTTAAATCAACTTCCAGCCGAAGAAGCCCGAGAGAAGGCATTAAACCGTTCAGTGCCCCGGTGAGTGGTGCCCCGGGGGGAGCAGGAGCAGCTCCCGGAGCCTTTCCCTGCCGTGCTCCCGGCCCGGGGACAGGGACGGGGACAGGGACGGGGACAGGGACAGGGACGGGGACAGGGACAGGGACGGGGACAGGGATGGGGACAGGGACGGGGACAGGGACAGGGACAGGGACGGGCGGCAGCGCCGGCTGCTCGCGGCTCCCACGCCCCAGCCGCGTGTGGATTCGCTCTGTCATCGATTTGGGCAACTCGAGGCAATCGGTTTCCAAGATACCACATCCTTCAGATATTTAAAACCCCTCACTCTGGCAGTGTATTATATTTAAATGTCGATGGATGATCGGGGTGTGTATTTATAGCCAGGCTCAGATGGGCTCTGGGGATGGGCAGGGAGGTGCCTGTGGCTGGAGTTCTGAGGGATTGGGGCCCCCTCTGGGTCACCCCAAATCAATATCTCAGCACAGCTCAATACATCAGAGGTTCTGTTGGCTCTGCCACGCTGGGGTTCAGTGCAGCTCCAATTATCAGCCAGGCAGTTATTATCGTTATAATGAGCAGTTATTAAAGACTGGTTTCAGGTTTTCCTTCCCAGCAGTGATTTCAGGTTTTCCAGCCCGGGGCAGTGACTGGCCCAGCCAGGTGAGGTCCATTTTGTTTGCTGTTCCTGCCATTCCTGACCATCACCTCCCCACACTGGATGGCTCACACAGGGATCATTCCTTTCCAGCCAGGAATGTTGGCTTCCTGGATAAAGGAAATTTCCAAAGAAGAGAGAGGAGACTGCTGTGGTCTCCCTCTGGACTTCCAACAACAAAAAAAAGTGTAAATATTGGTTGAATTGGTTGAATATTATGAGGCCTGGAGCTGCACACACATCTTGTGAGCTCGGCTTTTCAATGAATGGAGGAAAAACTTGTGTTTGTAGTGGAAGAGGGGAGAGCTCTGAAGCAGGCAGGAGAGGCTGGGATAACCCAGGAGGTGGCTGGGGACAGGGACACACAGGTCACCCTGCCTTGGACTGGCTCTGCAGGTGCAGCTCTGGGCAGGAAGCACAGAAGTGCCCGGAGAGGCAGAGCTCCCACAGTCCCTGCTTTGGGCTTTTAGGGCAAGAGGAACACTCCCCTGAATCCTGAGGCCTGGCATGAGCCCAGCTTGGGCAATGCAGAACTTTCCTTGTTTTGAGGCCAAAATAAGGAGTAAAAACCACTAAGAATGGAGATAAAACAAAGGCTCGGATTGGTGCCCTCCCAGGTTTGTCCCCATCATGATGTGGATTTAGAGTGGGGATCCAAGATCACCCATCAGCCAGAGGTTGGCCTCGATGAACTCAGAGGCCTTTTCCAACCTGATTTCCATGATTCTGTGGGTCTGTGAAACCTTCCTTTCGTCCTCACCCATCCCTTGGATGTGGGCAGCTGCAGGACACCACAGAGGGCAGGGAACAGAGCCAGTCCAGGCTGGAACTGCAGGCGCCAAAGGTTAAACCGGGAGACAAAGAGATGGATTTAGGTGAAACTGGGAGACAAAGAGTGCACGATGGAGAAAGGAAAACTGGCAAAGCAAGGAGAAGGGTTGGGAATGCACCGAGTGCCAGCCAGGTCCTGGGGGAGAGAGCAGGAGCAGCAGAGAATGGGAGCACACCACCACAGCCTGCTGGGTGTGGGGGGCTGGCCCCGGCTGGCACCTCAGGAGGGTGGCGGTGGCCACCTGAAGACGAGGGTGTCACCTGGCGTCACCCGGGGCCACCCCAGCAGGGCTTGGCCCGGGTTCCTGGGGAACAGCTCCCGGGAAGCGGCCGGGGCGGGATGCGAGCGCTGACTGCCCGTGGGAGGAGCTGTGGGCTGCACTGACGGGGGGGTTTGGCTCGGTAAGGAAAAAATAAAACCCAACCTCTTTTTGTTTGCTTCAGTCCTCACTCGAAGCTTCATATTGTGGACTTTTCACTGGAACGTTTCAGGACTGGAATACAGGCAAGAAAAGTGAAAATCTGTGCACAAAATAATGGTTTGTATTAAAAGCAGTGTTGTAATAAGCAAAAATTAAAACACAATCCATTAGAAAATCCCCTGATCAAGAGGTTTTAGAAGCTGGTTTTACCTTTATCTACTAACAATGTTGAGTTACTTATTCTTTTTCATATCCTAAAGATTTTACAATGACGAGCGATTTTTTTGGAAGCATTTCTTAGTTCAAGCAATGAGAGCTTGAACTGATCCAGCTCATGCTCTGGATAAACTGAGTCATTCCAGCTTTCTCAAGCCAAGATCTGGCCTTTGATAACTTTAATTTACACTTTTTGGGTGACTCCTTGAATTGCTTTGTCATTTTCCATATAACTATCGAGGCTTATTGAAGTGTTTAGGGCTGATCGACCTGCTGGTCATTGAGGGGCTCAGGACACCCATAAAAGTTCAGACCATGATTTCCAGCACAAAAACTTCTCAAGGGAGGAGAGAATTCTGTCCTTAGCAGGGGCGTTGATAGGACACAGAATCATGGAAAGGTTTGGGTGGGAAGGGACCTTAAAGCTCATCCCATCCCAGCCCTGCCACGGGCAGGAACACCTCCACTATCCCAGGTTGCTCCAGACTTCATCCAACCTGGCCTTGGGCACTTCCAGGGATGGGGCAGCCACAGCTGCTCTGGGCACCCTGTGCCAGGGCCTCCCCACCCTCACAGGGAAGAAGTTTTTCTCACGTCTCCTCTAACCCTACCCTCCGGCAGTAGGAAGCCATTCCCGTGTCCTGTCACCCCAGACCCTTGTGAAGAGCCTCTCTCCACATTTCCTGTGGGCTCCCTTCAGATACCGGCAGGCCGCAGTTTGGTCTCTTCTCCAGGCTGAGCAATCCCAGTTCTCCCAGCCTTTCCTCGGGGCAGAGCTGCTCCATCCCTCTCCTCATCTTGGTGCCTCCTCTGGAATATTTCGGTCCCGTCGGACTGAAAAGCCACAGCAGTTGTTTTGGCAGCTGCTTTTCCCAGTGATCCCCCAGCCCCTGTGGGTTCCTCCTCTGCTCCCTGGCCGTGCCAAGGGGCCTGCAGGGGAGCTCTCCCTGTTTTCCAGCTGCAAGGAGCAGAATGAGACAGGGGTGTCACTGCGACAGGCCAAGAGCCCTAAAAAAGCGCTCCCAGCAGCGAGTTTGGAGGAAAGGCAGAACGGCGGGGTTGGAGTCCAACAAACAGGCAGGAAAACAGGGAGCGACAATCCCGGGCTCCCCTCAGCTTCCCGCAGCTCCCGGCGGGCCCGGCAGATCCGTCAGGGGGACACGAGGGGAGTCACAGGGAAATGCTGAGCTCTCAGTGCAGCGTCCCAGGGAGGGAAGATCCTTTGCGGAGAAAATATTTAGGGCAAAATGTCCTCCAGGGAGGAAAAATGATACCACGTTTTATCCCTCTGAAATCCTGGCTAAGGGGACTCGGGCACGGGAGGGTCTCGTGCTCAGAAATCATCTCCCTCACACAAAAAATGCCATTAATTGTGTCCATTGGGTTCAAAAAAATGCCATTAATTGAACACACTGAGTCCAAAAAAATGCCAATAATTGATATTAAATGGGTCCATAGTTTTATTTGTAGCTGTTAATGCAGATGGAATCATCTCCGAGTGAAAATATCTTCCACCTAGCGAGCTAAATAACTAATATTAATAGCTAGTGCAAAAATGTCTATAAAAACATAAAATACTTTGTAACTGCCTTATTAAAATGCATTAAGCAATGAGGACTTTGTCATAGCGGAAGAAACACATTACTTCTGTTGCTGCAAGCTTAATGATTGTGCTTAATCACCCATTGTTTGGTGATTGAAAATTTAGAAAGGTGTTTTAATTTAAATTTTTAAGCGCTCTCAGAGTTCACGTGCTTTAGAAAGGCGCTGTTGGAAGGCAGTTGTGGCACTCACAGGGGCACAACTCGGCAGTAAATCCAGGTTGCTGCTCACCCAGCCACACGCTGCCTCGAGCCCTCGCTGCTGAGCTCAGGGACAATTTTAGATATCATTTAACAAGGCTGACTTCTTTCTTTGAGTTAATTTGAACTTCAGCCCTTGATCATCTGCCTCTGTTTATGTGCATTTATCCAGCCTTGAAAATTTTCAAATTAATATTTCGCTGTGAATACTGAAAGTATTTTAATCCTGACTATCTCTTTCAATGGTTCCTGTAATTACAAGGTACGTCATTCATTTGAGATTTAAATCTGCTTCCTTCCCACACAAACCCAGCATTATTTCTTTTTTTCTTCAAAATTACTGTTAGCATATTTTAAAAGTGAGGCTAATTATTTTTTTGTATTAAAAAAGCAGATCCTCCTCTTTTTAAGAGTCCTGCCCTGGTGTTTTTTGCTGGCCTTCCAGAGGTGGTACCGCACTGTGTTGGTTGCAGGAAGAAATACCAAGGGTTGTTCTTCCTCCTTTTCCGAGATAAAGTTTGATGCTCAGGATTGTATGTTTTGAACTTGCTTAAAAACACCACAAACTGGTGAAATGTAGACTGAAATTAGGCTGGAGCTGAGCTTCCTTAGGGAGTTTGAGGTGCCCCACCAGCATTTTTCTTCCTGCTTACAGGTTATTTATTGTTACCCCTGCGGCACTGCTGCTGGGCTGGTTTGTGGGTCAGAGCCATTCTTTACCAGCCTGACCTCATTCTAGGAGAGGTTTCCTCCTTGAGTGCTCCTGTTTCTCACTGAAGACAATTCACAACATTTCCTAAAACCCCCTCCCAGTACAGGCAGTGAGAACGTTCCCCTCAGATGGCGAGGACTGGATTTTTCCCTCATCCCTGGAAGTCTGTCTGCCAGTTCTTACCTCTTGCGGCTGTCCTGCCGTGGCTCCGATCGATGCCCGGGACAGCTCTTCAGTTAAAGGAGAAGCAGCTCTCAGGGTCAAAGTCAACTGGTTGAAGACTCTTCATAATTGCTTTTCCCTGTGGATTTTCAGCAAAAAAGTATTGCAAAGAGCTGGGAGCGGTGGTGAGGCCTGGCCTGTCTTAGCTCAGCGTTTGGCTGCGCCGTGGCTGCCGTTGTTTATCGAGAAGAACCAAGATCATGAACTGCAGAGTGTTTTGTGGCATCTCTCTGTAGGAAAGACACTGGTTAAAGATAAATTGCCTGGTAATTGCTGCCTCAAGCTTGTCCTGGGAAGGCACAACATGGCTGGACGAAGGCTGTTGACTTTGCTGGCGGTGCTGTGCTGTGGGACGGTGTTGGAGGACAGGCAGTGAACTCCTGCAGAGCAGCCCTGGATCCCAGAATCACTGAGGCTGGGAAAGACCTCTGGGATCATCGAGTCCAACCTTTGACAGGTGACCACCCCATCACCCAGCCTAGAGCACTGAGGGCCACATCCAGCCCTTCCTGGGACACCTCCAGGGGCGGTGACTGCACCACCTCCCTGGGCAGCCCCTTCCTACGCCTGACCTCCTTTTCCAGGAAGAAATTCCTCCTGATGTCCAACCTGCCCCTCCCCTGGCACAGCCTGAGGCCGTTCCCTCTCCTCCTGTCCCTGTTCCCTGGGAGCAGAGCCCGACCCCCGCCGGCTGCCCCCTCCTGTCAGGGGCTTGTGCAGAGCCAGAAGGGCCCCCCTGAGCCTCCTTTGCTCCAGGCTGAGCCCCTTTCCCCGCTCCCTCGGCTGCTCCTGCTGCTCCAGCCCCGCCCCAGCTCCCTTCCCTGCCCTGGACACGCTCCAGCCTCTCAGTGTCTCTCTTGCAGTGAAAAAAGGAGCAGGTTGGAGTTCTGGTACGTGAATATTCTGTGTTTGATACGCCTGTGGAAACCCAGCTGAGAAAAACATGAGTTGGAGGCAACTTATGTCTTTCCCTGGTCTTTCCAACAACCCCGTGTGTGGCTCAAGAGGCTCCTCAGCCTCACATCCAGCCTAGTAAAGAGTTTCAAGTAAGTTCTAGTCACTTACCTGCTCATCTCCATTTAATACTCTTATTTGTCTAATTGTTCCTATTCTTGTGTGTTTGCTATGTAAAAATGCAGTAAAGCCATTATGGAGGAAAAGAGAAGGAAAAGTGGTTGAGATGATTATTCTGTTATCAGTCATGACTAAGATGAAGAGAGATATACTAGCAAGACATTGTTCCTAAAATAGATATCTTGCAAACAAGAAATGTCAGTCAAATGAGGTTTAAATTAAATTCCTGATAGCAATTACTTACAGAATTATCATGCTCCCATTGAAATTATTATGAATATTGTCAGCAGAGTTAATGGGAAAAGAAGTTGTGCTTCAGATACAGATTCTGAACCCTCTTCCAGAATGTCCTCAGCTTGTGTCCTGCTGAAGCCAAAGCCACAGGGCTGCAAGGGTGGCTCCAGGCACAGGGCAGTGGGGAAAGGTGAAACTGAGAGATGGGCACTTGCAGGAAGTATTGAATGGCCACAGAGGAGTGACCTCACTGGGAGCAGAACTGATGAAGGGAAGAAATGTGATGTGTGTTCCAAATAAAGAACTGATGAGTCAAGTTGTGCCCCAACTGGAACAGGAGCAAAGTCAAGACAGCTTGAAAATAACCTTGACTGTAGTGGAGAAGAGACAGCAGTGGAGTCCTGGTGACCCCCAGGAGCCCTGGGAGCTGCAGTGGGCTGGGAAGGACGTGGATCTCTCTCCCTCCGGCAGTGGGGACTCTCTCAGCACTCACTGCAGCAATTATTTGAAGACCTAAACTAATACTCCTGAAGTGGCATTCAGCGACCTCCCGCCTGCTCCAGCACTGCAGCTATTACTCATGCACTCAAGTGCTTTTGTTACACAATAAGGAGAAAACAACTTCTAAACATGTAATTTTAAATCAGTATCTTTGTACTGCAAGACACAAACAGTTACCACTGGATTATTTCTGACAGATACTAAGTTCCTATTTAATCTTCCAGGTTGAGGCATTTTTCCAAGCATGGCTCAGTAGGAAGTTAATTATAATCTTCCAAAACGGGAAGAATTTTCACCTGAGATGATTAGGATACTGGTTTGAGGCATGGTATGTGGGCTCCTAGCTAAAGTTAGGAACTGGCAACATCTTTGGCTCTCTCTCCCTGCAGAAGTAACACCTTCTGCTGCCACAAAAACTTCCCTGAAGATTGAGATCACGATGATTTTGGATGCAATCAATCCCTTAAGGATTCATCATTGTTGATACATTTGCATGTTGGAACATCCTGGTGGTTTATTCTGCGCTCTGAGGCAAAATCCACCGTGAATTCCAGTCGGAATTTTCAGGCTTGGTTTGAAGAAACAGGTTTGAAGAAATATAACAAAGCAAGTTCTTGAAAAAGACAAAAGTATGTGAGATTCAGTTTTTTAAAAAAAGGATCAATTGCTTGTGGTAGATTTGCCATCTGTTGGTGTGTGCACACTGCTGCAGTGACTTATTTCAGTCTTTAATTACGTTTTCTGACTGCACTTGGCTCAGCCAACCTCGGGAGTTTCTGTGACAAATCCAGTTGGTTGTTTTTTTCAGTAGCTTTTGGAAAGAGATGAATTACCAAAGAAATTCTTGTTGACGAGTCCTTGGAAGGAGGCTGGGCAAAGCTGGGCCTTGGGGTTTTCACGGAGTCATTACGTAGAGGCTGGAGGATTTCTGTGGTCTCTGTTGGGCTTTTCTGAGCTCAGACTCCAAACTGCACACAAAGCCTGAGTGTCCATCCCTGCAGTGTCACTCGTGGCTGTAGAACCAACTCCCTCCTTACTCCGTCCCTGCTGTGCCCTCGTGGTGGGGCTGTGATTTACTCCGAGTCCCCTGTCCTTTCCCACAGGACTTTGACAGTTAATGACTGCTCATTGACTTTCCTTTCTCTTTGCAATTTGTGCACATTTTTGACAGCTAGTTGATGTCTATTTCCCAGCCAGTGCTGAAAATGTGTACAGAGAAACAGGAATTTCCCCATTCTTCATCTCCGAGTGACCGAGCAGCCCAGGAATCCCCAGCCTGGGGAATGGGGCTNTCATCTCCGAGTGACCGAGCAGCCAGCCTGGGGAAAGAAGCAGTGCACGGTGGGACGGTGGAGGTGGGATAAATACCTGTGTCAAATCACAAACCATGTGCAGAGGGGGATTAATCCCTCTCCCTTGCAATAGAAGGCCAGGGAACACCAGATCAAACCAAGCAGTTGGCTCAGAGCGAGGTACTTTGGCGATAAGGTTTACTTGTGGAATTTGTGACACGTCATCCTCACTGAAAATGTGGATATTCCAGAAGGTTTGGGCAAACTGATGGAAAAAATACCCAAGGAGACGATTCTGAGCAGGATACCACCCTGGGCTCAAGAAACCTGAATTGCTTGAGCCTGAACACAAATCTGGAGAAGTATTTTTAGCTATTGCTTACCCAGTTTGTAGGTTCTGTCTGGCATCTGCTTTCCTGGCCAGCTCTGGGGGATACTGGCTCCTTAATTTGAGATTTTTCTTTGAGGATAGAGAAGATCTGAGATGTGTCAGCTGGCTGGTTTGTAGCATTCACTCAATTTTAGGGCAAAATCTAAATTATTGGATATTTAATTTCAAAATTCATTTTGAAATGAAGGAGAACTAAGAGATTTTAAGTGAAAACAAGCATACATAATAATAAAAAAATCTAGTAGAATCTTCATTCACTGTGCCTATCTGCAGTTTTCATCCCCTACTGTCAAAGCAATGTGATCAGCAGAGATAAATTCATTGTATTTTCCATATGGCTGAGATATTTTTTGAGCTCATTTTGGACAAATGTGGCAAAATTTTGCTGCTAAATCTGTCCCACGGTTCTAAAATAGCCCCAAAAAAGTGTTTGCTTTGGCAGTGAGAACGAAATAGTGGATCTTTCTTAAGGTGTTGATCTGGGAGCATCGTCTCCAATTGGCTTCCTTTTTTTATCCATAAGTGAGCTCTTAAAACCTTGCTGCAAAAGTGCAAAGATGGAGAAATACAATAAAGGGATTCACTACGGGCCTCTTCATTCACACTCCATAATTTGACATAACCACAGCAGAGTGGGGGAGTGGTTCTGGCTGTTCCCTCAGGTAAGTACCTCCTCCTGCCTTCACAGTGTGGGGCAAAATATACAATAAACTGCTTAACAAAGTCCAACTGTATTTGATAGCACAGCTCTGTGAATACACACACAGACACCAGCTTGGCTCTGGCTGCACACTGTAAATATCAGCATGTACAGGATGGGATATGGACTCACATTTCTGTTTCATATTCAGACTCACAGAGTGTTGACTCAAGGTTCTGTCACGATACCCTTCCATAACTTAATCTGAATACAGAGAGAAGTTTAGTGATGCTGCTCTCTAAATTGTGAAAGTCTTGCTGTATTTACCTTCTTAGGACCTGAGCAATCTCCTCTGTGTGGAGAGGATTCCCACATTTGAATGGCCACATTTAATTCCCACATTTTAAGTGCCCCACAGAACCCATGTGAGAGCTCCCCACCCTCGGTGTGAGGCAGTTCCTCCTCTGGAAGAACTCTGGCAGAGACACCAGGATACAACTGCACATTCTTGATGCATCGGAACAGTTCTTTTTCCTCCTCATAGGAGAGCGAGTGGTGTGAACAGCACGAGGTTTGTAGCCACGTCCACTCACCAGGGAACAGTTGTGCTGCTCTGACTCTGGAAATGTGGTTAAATCACACTGTACGAAAGATTAAAGGTGAAATGATGAAGAACTTGAATAAGTTCACCCTGAGAAATCCACTGTATCCCCCCAAACCACCTTCACAGTCAATACCGGAGTTCAGTCTGCCTTGAACTGAATCTCCAAAAGCCCAATTTGTAGCTGTTCCCTTCCAGGGGCATTACCAGCATCACAAAAACAGAATGAAACAAGCAGGGGCAGCTTCCTCAAGCTTTGGGTTTTGCACAGTTTCCTTCCGGAGGTCTTGCTAAATGAGGCACTATTCCCATATTCCTCTATCCCCACTGCTTGGCTTTCCAGGGCGGAGCTGTGCTGTCCTTGCTGTGGTTTGGATTCAGTGTCACTAAATGGGAGAAGGAGGGGAACAAAAGACACTGGCCTGATGATAATACTCTTATTTTTCCTTTCTTGAAAAACTTGGTGGGTGAACGAATAGGAATTTTGCAGGATTCTTCTGAAATGATCTTGTTCAGGGTTGCCACAGATTGACGGAAAGCTGGAGAGGGAACCCAGTTCTGCAATTGGCCTCTCTGAGCCATGTCCTGCTAGGAATGACTCGCAGGAAATGTGCAGGGATTCTTTTAATCCACAAATAATCTGTTGTTCAGATGTTCAAGTGTGTGATTGATACTTTCAGGGGAATTGAAAAAATAAACTAAGAACGGATGTTGTCAGGTGGCTGCAGCCCTGAGGTCCAAAAAAAGTGACAAATGAGTCCTTAAATTTCATGTTACTGATACTGAACAAGCTGAATTTTGGCTGGAGATCCATGTTATTATTATTGTTGTTAATATTATTATTATTATTATTATTATTATTATTCCTTTCCTATTAGGCTCAGTAAAATACTATTCTCAGCCACTTTACTATGCTGTAGAAATAATTTGGAAGGGAGTACATATTAAGAAACTAATTATTTGGAACCCTTTGTCTAATAAAAGTTCTCATGTCATGCTGCTCCTGCAAGGACCTGCTGAGGGATGGAATGAGCAGAACCTGCTGAACAGATGAAGATACTGGAATGTCAGAAATATTCAGCTGCGGGCTGCACCCCAGAGATGTGATAGCCCCAGCTGAAAGCTCTGCACCACACGAGATCTGATACCCACACAGGCAGATTGGATGCTCTAGAAATAGGGGCAAATAATATCCAAGCCTATAATATTTAAATATTTATTTGAAACCCAAGACATGAGGCCCTGCTTCTCCTAAATCAATAATTTGCTAACGTATTTTTTGATGGTTTATTTCTCCGGAAAAGAGTGTTTGAGGGGGAATCTTGCTAATTTTTACAAATTGTTGTATTTTTATTGAATACCTTTTGCTTCTTTGGTTGTGAGCCCTAGAGTAACAGAAACTCTGAATTTATTTTTTCTTATATCTACATACATCATAATTTCCCTTTTCTAGCCTTTGACACAAATAACAACACCAACTCCTTTAATTATTGCTTTCTTCTGAATTTCTCAAATCCCTGGGGATGCAGAACACTCGTTTGCAGCCTGTTATTTGGAGCAATGGGAGAAGTCAGATGCAGGGAAATGGCATCTGCCACAGGAGTTTGACACACAAGTTCTGGTTGAGCACTCCAAAGACTTTCAAAAATCACTTCTCACTTGATTTCCTTTACATTTAAATTAAGATCTGCCTCGTGGCACTGCACAAGTGTGTACAGATTTAACCTCTCAGAAAACACCTGGCCATTTCCACAACCTTGCTCGTTGTGGAACCACACCAGTGACACCAGTAAGGCACTGGGATATGACTCTGTGTGCACCAACAGCCTCTGAAGGTGGGGCTTGTCCTTCATCTCCTGTCACTTAATTGCTCTAAAAGCTCCATGTTCACACACTCCTACTGTAACAAAAATAAAGTGACCCAGCCTAAACAGTTCTATATTTAAAGCATAGATTTTCTGTCGACATTAACTACCTGTGACTTTGGTCCTCCATTTCCTCACCCAATTTTTATTTTCTGAAGGACGAACGTTCCTGGTACACAGTCCCAAAACATTTGTCTTCCATGGTTGAGTTACAGACCTTTAAAAATAGGCTTGCAATGGAAATGCTGACATGCCAGCTGGCTGCTGCTGCAGTGACACATTCACAATAGGCAACTCTTCAGCAGGCTCAGCGACAGGGAACTGGGAATGGGGAGCTTTGTGGAACTGGTCGCTCGGTTTGAATCAAGGACTAGAGCAGCACAGCATCCTACACTTGTCAGTGCAGTGGTTGACTTCTGAGTCAAAAAAAAAATCAGCATGGAAAGCGTTCTGGGCTATGGGGTGCACCAGCTTTTTCCCTTGCTTGTGCTAATTTCATCAAAATTATTTGGCAATTAAGAACGGTTTGAATCTTTCTTTGCTTTATCTGAAGGGCAGGGCTTGTTGGTAAGTCATACAGCGCGTATAAATTAAAACTGTCATTGAGGCAGTTTTCTATCCTTTAAAATATATATTTTTGACAGTATCATCGCATGGTTTCCAGCTCCTAAGATCGAACGGTGAAGGGGGAATATTATTTTTTCCTGCACGATCTTTACCCTGCCCCCGTTCGGCAGTGCCGGTGTGTTTGTCTCTGCACACATGCCTGGAAACAAAGGCGTCGGGGCCGGCGGTGTCTGTAACCAGGGAGAGGCGGCTCCGCTCCCGCACCGGCTCCTTCTCGCTTCCCACTCCCGAGGGCCGCGCAGGGGCCGGGCTGCGCCTCTCCGCCTTCCGCCGCCCGCGCTTCCTGTCCTGACACCTCGAAATTTCGAAAAAACAAAACGAAACGAAACTTTTGGGGTTCTTTTTTTTCGGTTTTTTGTTTTTCTTCCCCTCTGTCAGTTCCGTGGGAGGACGAGCCTTCCCGTGCCGGGCCTGCAGCCGGTCCCTCTCAGCGCCGAGCACTGTCAGCCCCTGCGCCCTCAGCCTCCCACCCCTGTCCCCTCAGCCCTAATGCCCCTCATCCCCCATCCCTTGAGGCCCCGTCCCCTCAGCCACGATCCCCCTCAGCCCTGCCCTTCCTCCCGTGTCCTCGTCACCCCGTCCTCTCATCCCCTGTCCCTCAGCCGCAATCCCCTCCTCCCAAAGTCCCTCACCCCCTGTCCCTCATTCCCCATCCTCTCATCCCCAATTTCGCTCATCCTCTGTCCTCTCATCCCCAATCCCCTCACTGCCAACCCCTCACTCCCAATCCCCTCATTCTCAGTCCCCTCATCCCCAACCCCTCATTCCCAATCCCCCTCAGCGCGGCGCCGCCCGCCCGCGGCCCCGGTGACGTCACCGCGCGTCATTCCCCCCCCTCCCCATGCAGGGGATTCTCCGTCCCGCCCTGACGTCACCGCGGTGCCGCGCAGGCCCCGCCCCCGCGGGCCGCCATGTTGGGGGCGTGCGCGGGGCAGCGCAGCGCG
>WBMZ01001909.1:0-74989 GCA_013400975.1 Atrichornis clamosus | reverse complement strand
CCCCGAGCGCCCGGCCCGGCCCCGGCATCCCGCCCCTCACCCCGGCATCCCGCCCTACCCTGGCATCCCTGCCCCGGCATCCCGCCCCTCGGGGCCCGCGATTCCACACTTCCCGACCCTTCGGATCCCGGCATCTCGCTCCCCGCCATCCCACTGCCCGATCCCGGCGGTGGGAAAGAGGGGCGAGCGCGGGAGCGGGAGCTCCGCAGGCGGATTTGGGGGGGGGGGGGATGAGGCACCCCAAAAGTTCAGCACTGGGGGGTGGGTACAACCCCGGGGATCCCGTCAGGGACGGGCGGTTCTAGGGTCCCCACAGCCCCGGCCCCCGCAAGCGCCGCCCAGGGCAGGGGAACCCCCAAACCACGTCCCGCCCCCGCAGCGTCACGGAGGTGCCCCAGGGCCTTTCCAGGGGATACGGCAGGAAAAGCTGCTCCGTGCCTCACGGCGGAAGCACGGAGCCTTCTCCTCCCACCCCAACAACGGCTCCCGAGCCAAGCCAGCCCCGCTCCCGCCGGCCCTCACCTCGCCGAGTCCGTGGCGCCCCGACCCCGCACTGGGCAGCAGGTGGATGGTGGCCCTGGGAACCACCTGTGTCACCCCTCAGTGCCACGAGACCTCCGGGTACCCCAAAACCCAAAGCCCGAGGCAGCCGAGGTAGCGGTGCTGGCACATGGTGCGATAAATCCCGACACAACCCAGGCACATGAAAAACCCACCAGAGCTCCAGCTCCAAATCTGATTTTTGTTGCATTTCCCCCCACATTTCTGGGGCAGCCCCAGCTTTGGGGGCTGCAGCTCGCATGCCCCAATTTTCCTCCTGCAAGAGAATCACCTGGCAGAAGTTCCCTGGGGCTCAGATGGGCTTTTAGCTCCAGCACTGGCAGATGAGAGGAATTTCCTGGAGGCTCTGAGCCCAGAGCTGCTCCAAGCCAGGACGGGGTCAGTCTGGGCCGCAGCAGGAGCAAAGATCCTGGAGGAAAATCGTACGGCACAGACGTGGCACTGGGCATGGAGTGGCCACTCACAATGCCAGGAGGAAGGAAAAACACCAGGAGCTGGGAGAGGAAATCCCAATGCCTAGAAATCCCATGGCAAACTGCTTATGGGGTCCCACCTCCCATGATCCATCTCCAACCACCCCCAAACCTCTTTTTGCTCTTTCTGAACCCATTTAAAGCTTCAGCATCTGGATGGCCCATGCTGGATTTTATCTCTAATTTTATCTTGATACCAAAGGGAGCATCCCTCTGGGGTGGCCTTGGGATGCAGCTGGGGAAAAGGTGCCAAGACCAGCGAAGATGGACAGAAACGGGGAGGGAAGGGCGGTTGGGGGGGGGGTTCTTTTTTTAAATGAAAGTCAAGAATTGGAATAGAAGAAATAGAAGGAAAACTTACCCACTCCCCAGGAGAGAAAGCACTGTTCTCCTCAGTGGAGAAAAAACCCCCCAAACCCCAATAATTACATGGAGGAGGGTACAAGGAACAGCCCCCGGGAGGGAATTGGGAATCCCTGGAGTGAGGGGAAGGAGGAGCCTCAACCCTGCCCAGGTGCATCGGCTGTTTGTGGGATGAGGAGCAGCCCCAGGAGGGAATTGGGGAACCCTGGGGTGAGGGGATGAAGGAGCCTCAGGAGCATCAGCTGAAGGTTTTTATTGTCAGTGAGTCTGTGGCGCCACAATGAGGCCACAGGTACAGCCCAACTGTGACGCTCCAGCCCTGTTCACCAAGAGGCCAAATATCACCAATTAATCCGGAATTAATTAAAAAAAAAAAAAGGGTATTTTTGTGAATAAACCACTGCAGAATTAATTCAGGTCACTCGGCATCACATTAGTGAGACCCAAAGTTGCCCCGGCCTCCCCTGCCAAGGGGCTGGGGAACGGTGAAGGTGAATCTCATTTAATAAAATCAAATCAAATCAAATCTCATTAACAGGTTTTACACACACTGAAAGACAAAGTTTTCCTCCACCAGGATCCGATGCCAGCAATTTGAATTCCAACCACACCAGTAAGTGCACTTAGTTTGACCTTGGGGTCACACCTCAGCCTCCCTGTCCCCATCCCCATGGAAAAATCCCTTCCGGAGGCAGGTCTGGTGCTTTTCCTCCAGGTTTGGAGTTTTCCCTCCAGGGTTGGTGCTTTTCCTACAGGTTTTCTCCCTCTCTGTCTCCCCACACTCCCCCAAAAAAGCGAGTAGGTCTGGGTGCTTCCCACCCCCACCCAACTCCAGCATCCATTGGGATGAAGTTGACCAAACCGGGGAGAAATTCCCCCAAAACCAGAGGAAGAAGCAGTGAAGCATCACCTGCTGCCTCCCCTCCTGTGCCCCGGGACATCCCTGCTCCTGGCGCTTCCGGCACAGCTGGAGGATATTCCCAACCCCAAAATAAAGCTGCTGCTCTGATTTGGGGAAAAATAAACATTGGAAACTGGAATTTAAACCAAGTGCCCACAAATAATGAAGGTTTGGTTTGTTTTTTAACCATTTCACCTTAAAATTTGGGGTGAACCAAGTGGGGGCAGAGCCTACAGCACTCAATCAGTGCCGTACATCCTTGCCCTGGGGTTGAAGTCCATTGGAATTCCAACAGTTTGAGGGAAAAACATGGAATTCCGAGGTAAGAGGACCCAGCTAGAGAGGGTGTGACCCCCCCTCCCCTTCCCCTAGCTTCAGCCATGCTCAGGGATTTTATAAAACAAGCGAAAGTTACTTAAACTGGAGTCAAACCATCCCTGGGGTGTTTGAAATTCGGATTTGAAAATCTGTGGACAAGGAGCATGGCTGGCTGTACTCGAAGTGTTGGGATCCCTCTAGGAAAGGCCTTTTTTTGGGGTGTTCAGGTGTAGGAAAGGCCTTAATTCAGGGGGGGTTTAGGTCTAAGTTAACGTTTGTAGGGCCGAGTGTAAGGCGTCGGGTGATCCCCCGAGCTCAGCACACTTCCAGCTCCTCTGCCCAGGCCCTCATCCCCTCTCCTGGGAATTGCCACAGGCGGGAGCAGCTCAGGAGGGCGTTGCATAGTTTGGTGCCTTCCGGAAACTCAACCCCAAAATAAAAACAAGGGAATGTTGTAAAGCTCTGGCTGAAGGATTTAACTCCTGTTTTATTTCTGTGTGATGGGAAATCCTGCACCTTGCTCTGTGCAGGATCAGGCCTGGTTTGGGAGCCGCAGTTACCAAAAAACCCAAGGAATTCTGTGCAAATATCGCAGTGCTAAAGTGAATCCTACCCTGGGAGCCAGGGGGCCGGGATGGGGTCAGGAATGGCGCGGGATGTTAGTCACAGGAGGATTTTACCTTATTGTTCTGCTTTTTAGCCCTGTTATCAAAAATATGGATTACTTCTGCAGCCTAAAGGTCAGTTGGTGGCTCAGCACAACAGAGCCGAGTTAAATCAGGATCAGAGGTAGTACAGAGTAGCTGTGCTCAAGTAGGAGTTACATGGGGCTGCAACCCCCCGACTTCACCCCGCAACTGGGGGGGCTCTGGGACCCCTTTCCGGTGGGTATTCCAGGGGAGATTTGCCCCACGCCGCTGGGAATTCCTGTCAGGAGACGCTGATCCAGGATCTCACCTTGGCACTCCCGTGGGCTGGGGGTTCCATACAGGAAGAGAAACCTCTAATCCCTGGAGCGCTGGGAGGTCCCCCGACCCCCGCCACTCCAGAAAGTTTAAAAAGAACATTTTAAAACCAAAGTTGAGCCTGTCGAGGAGGGGCGCAGCCCTGAGCCCGTTCCAGTGCACAGAGCCACCTGGGGCTGGGCAGGGGGAGTCCAACCCACCCCCCCGCCCAATGTCCAACTCCACCTCAGTGTCGCTCAGTACCAACAAAAAAAAAAAAAACCAGAATAAAACCAGTGTTAAAAAACTCCATTAAAAGGTTTGTGACGCTCAAACTGGGGTGATTTCGCTCTGTCCCGGGCGGTCGGGGCGGTGGGAGCTGCTCCCCCTGCCTGCTCCCAAAGCTTTGGTCTGGTTATTGAGTTTTTGAGGAATTCTCGCCCCACACCCTGTGCTCCGATCCGAGCAGCCCCCGCTGTCCCCAGGCACCCCTGGGAATCCTCTGCCTCCTCCCTTGCAGGGGCTCTGGGAAAGTGGGGGCTGGTTTTCCCCCTCCTCTCCCTCCTGCATCCCCTCCATCCCACCAGCCCCATGCCATTCCCAGCCCATCCGGCCGAACACCCGCTCCTGTCTCCCGCAAGGTGGGAGGGGGCATGGGTGGGTTTAAAACCATAATGGATCTCTATTATTGCATTCCCCATGCTCTATGGGTCCAGATCCGCATGGGGGGGAGCATCAGAACCTGTGCACCAGCGCCTCCCGCTCCCTGCGCCGCAGCTCCTCCTTGTAACAGCAAGAACAAAAATTCCCAGTCTCCGGGTGTCCATAAAAGCTGCAGTTGGGCTGTTTGCACTTGGTCTGCTGGATGTTGTAGAGGGCTCGGCTTCTCATTTTCTCTGCTGTTCCCCCCTTGTCCTGCTCGAGGAAATCCCGGCAGCCATTGCTGTGCAGGAGGAGGCAGCTGGAGCCCTCGCACTCTGAAGGTAAGGGAGGCTGGATGTCCATGTCCGTGGGGGAGAATCGGCCCGGGTGAGCAGGGCCAAGGGGGCAGGGGCTGAGCCGGCCCTGGTGGTGCCGGGGCAGGGTGGCATAGGCGGGGAGGCTCCCACAGGGTCCCCCTGCCAGCTGCCGCCGGCCCTCAGGGCACCCGGGGGGGTGCAGCCCCTCGGCACTGCCCACTGAGGGCCTGGGGAAGGTGAAAACGCCAGAATAGCCAGCAGGAAAAGCTATTTTAGTGCCCACGGCCGGCTCCAGGGGCTGGAGGGGGTAAGTGGGGGGCGACTGGGAGAAAGCAGGGCTTGGCATTGCCTCCTCGCCCCACTGGGCGCCCACCTCCCCCTCTGCCTTCTTGGTCAGGGCAGCGCTGCCCAGTGCCTTCTTCTCCACCTCCTTCTGCCTCTGCTCTGCCAGGAAGCGCTCCTCGGCATCCAAGAGATACCTCTGGATCATCTCCTCCTGGAACTGGTGCCGGGTGCTGGTCTTGAGGTGGCTGGCGAAGATGAACTTGCGCTCGCCCTGCATGGCCGCACGCAGGATGCTCAGGCTCAGCCGCACATCGCTGCTGTACTTGTAGGAATCCAATGGCTTCTCCAGGGCTGCTTTCCCTGGACACGCTTTCTCCGCAGGAGCTGACAAGTCTCCTGGGGAACATTCCTCTTTGCTGCCCTTCCGCGCCTTCAGGGATCCTTTCTTCTTCTTCTCCAGGGTGTCTCCCTGCCCGTTGCTCATGCCACCCTTCATGGCTTTGCTGTGCATCAGGCCCCCCATGTTCTTTTTTAATTTGCTGCCAAGGGTCTTCCCGAAGCTTCCCAGCTTGTTGGCCACCGAGTCTGCCCGTTTTTTATCCTTTTCCTTCTCCTTTTCCTGCTCTTTCTTTGGTTTCTCCCTGTCCTTGCCTGCCCTGGTACCCCCGTTGCTGGCAGAGCTGCTGCACACAGACTCCTTGTCCGACTCACCCGACTCTGCTGCCGAGCGAGCGTCGTCGCCCGCGGAGGCCGTGGGGGATTCCGGCTGGGCCAGAGGCGCCTAGGGAGGAAGGAAAGACAAATGTCGAAGTCTAGAAACTCCTCAGGTACAGATTTTCAGGTGGAAGGTGAAGCAAAGGAGGTGGTGCTGCTTGGAACATGGAGGGAACAACATTAAAACACTCAGAAACGCATCCCCAGTGCTGTCCTACACATCCACAAAAATCCCCATGGCACCCTTCTAACCTGGGATAATTTTAGGATTTTATGATCCTATTCTGTGATTCTATGATATCTCCACTTGCTTGAGGTTTCAGGGGCAAAGCCAGGAAACAAGAGGGTGAGACTGGTCCCAGTCTTGAGGTGGCCATAAAACAACAGCTCCAATTTGTTTGGAGCATGGAGCATCCCCAGGGGGCACAGGGGCTTCCGGGTGATGTGAAGCCTGAAAACGGGCATGGAAAGCTCTGGGAAAGAGGTGCCCACCTGCAAAACCAAGTCACTTCCCTGCTCTCTGAGCAAAATTGGCCACAATTCCTGTGGGCACGGAGCCCCAGGGGAGGCAGAGCCCCCCAGGTGAGGCCCCACATCAGCTCTCTTGCAGAGAGGAGGGTTAAATAATTCACAGGTAAAGAAGATCCCCCTGGTCCCTTTACCTGAGTGTCACAAGGCAACGTGATCCATCGGACAGTCATGTAGCTGTGCAGCAGGTGCAGTTTGGCCTCCAGCGACAGCGTAACGCTGGCGTTGGGACAGGGCAAAACCACAAGTTAGAGCCATTTCACACCTGGGTCTCCCCCCATATTTACATTATTCCCTTTGTTACGTGTTTAAATGGGTGGTTTCCCACAGCAGGTCTGGGCAAAAGGGCCATTTCTGCAGCTTTCCAAACTTTTCAATGAAAACCCAAAGGGAGGAATCAGATTCCCATGTTGGAATCAAAATGCTGCTGCCTCAGCAACAGGAACTGCTGGGATCAAACCATGGTGATACTTGCCCAAAGTCCAACCCAAACCAGGTGTGGTCTGGTAGCCACCAGCCTCCCCACTCCAGCGACCCATGGCTCAGGGATTTTGTGGGGAATGGAAAAATACATGTTTTTTGTGCCACTATGACAGAAGATCCTCCGCTACTGCTAGTGTCCAAGCTACACCCAGCCTGGAGCTCCAAGATCTCGAGCATCATCTCTTCCTTGTGTGGGAATGAAGCTCGGGAGATGTCACAGCCTCACCCAAAATGCACCAAAATGAAGGAGAATGAAGGAAAAGCTGCTCCATCTCCATGAGCAGCATCATCCCCTGAGCACAACTTTCATCCAGCACATGAAATCCCAGCTGGGGGCAGGGCTGACCCTCCCAGCCATGACCGCTCCACTCTGTGGACCACTCAAATCCCCTGTGGATCCCCACCCTGAATCACCTGTGGATCACCCACCTGGCCAGCTTGACATTGTCAGTGTCGTCCTTCCCCCACTGCCACTCCTTCCCGGGATCCACGGCAAAGTGCACGGGGAGCAGCTTGTGCTCAGAGTCCGTCAGGGGGATCACAGCTGCTCCGGGACAGAAGCGCCACGTTTACAGCCCACAAGGACAAATATTCCACACTTGGAGCGCCCACCAGGAACATCATCACCTCTGATGGGAACAGGCTCATGGCAAATCCCAGTGACTGCCAGTGCTTGGGATCATGGAATCATCAGAGCATCATGGAATGGTCTGGGTTGGAAGGACCCTTAAAAGCCCATCCCACCCCCTGCACNCCCTGCACCATGGGCAGGAAAACCTTCCACTAGACCAGGGTGATCCAAGCCCCTTCCAACCTGGCCTTGAACACTTCCCGGGATGGGGCAGCCACAGTTGCTCTGGGCATTCTGTGCCAGGGCCTCATTACCCTCACAGGAGCAATTTCTTCTTAATATCCCATCTGGCAGTGGGAAGCCATGCCCCCTTGTCCTGTCCCTCCAGACCCTTGTCCCAAGTCCCTCTCCAGCTCTTGGAGCCCCTTTTGGGGCTGTTGGGTTTCTGGGCTGCCAGTGTGCATTCGTGGGTCCTGCCCAGCTTTTCCCCCCAGCACTCTCAAATCCTCTTCCTCAGGGCTGCTCTCAGTGCTTTGTTCGAGTCTCATCACCCACCTTGATCCTTTGTGGTTTCCTTCTGCTCCATGGAGACCAGGGCAGAAAAATGGGCTTGGTCGTAAGCCAGAACCAACGGAGACCGGTGGCATTTGTTGGCTGGAACTTCCAGGGGCAGATAGATCCCTCCAAAGGGAATCGGGGCAAATGCTGGGAAGAAATGAGAGCGGTTAGTTCTGATCACAGGTTCAAGAGTTCAGAGTTGTTTGTGCTGCAACTGATCCAGAATGAGCCCTTTGCCTCAGTCGAAGGCTCACCTGCAATTATCTGTCATCTCAAGGGACATTAAACAAAACCACAACCCAAAATAGATGTTTACTTTACATCAGGAGGATGTAAAATGCAGAATGAACTGGTATTTTCTATAAAAAACCCTCTGCTTCACTCCTCCACAAGACAAACTTTGTCCACAGAATGATGGAAATTGATTAACCTCTGCTGACAGGAAATTGAAGCTGATGGTGGAAAATCCACCACACAGGAAAATGAATTTCCCATCTCTAGAGGTGTATGCAGGGGCAAAAGAGGTAGTAACCAGAAAAAACCTCATGTGGATGCTCTTAAAGCAGCAGAAATTGGGCTGGGAGCTGAGCCCGGCTCCAGCCCATCCGTGGATTCAGCTGCAGCAGGTCCATTTTCCCCCCTCGCGCTGCTCCCGATTCCAGGTCTGGCCTTGGGGGCAAGAGCCCCCAGGAAAACACAGGGTAGAAAGGTAAGGTGGACGGGTCAGAGAGGCTTTGGGAAGAGAGGGCAGATCTCACCTTCGCCGCCCGAGTCCCGCAGCATTGTGTCTGCCACCACTACAATGGGTCTCTTCAGCACGTGGGCAAGGACGAAGACATGGAACTCCTCCAGGCTCTCGTACACCGGCTCTTCTGAGCTCTCCACCCTTGGGAAAAGGACAAGGTGTATTTCACCCCTTGGATACTCCATCATTGCTTCATAACACCAGGAGGAGGTTTCACAGGCAGCCATCTAGAGGTGGGTAGACAGCACTAAGGCTGATCTTGGTGCTAATTTGAGGTTTTAGGTGTGGATCCCCAAAATGTTCTGCTCCAAGACAAGGGTTGGTGCCCAGGGAACGGCCGAATGCTGCCACTGCTGGGAGTCCTTTATCTAAGGAGCCTCCTAAGTGGGGGCTGCTGGGGCAGTTGTGGCAATCAAGTGCCCTTGAAACAGAATGAGATGGCAGAAACTCTCAGCTCTCGGTTATTCTCTCATTTCGGAGCCAGCAACATGAGGAAACACAAAGAAAAGAGTAATTCCCTGCTCAATCCATGTGCTACCCCACAGAAGATGCCATGCAGCACCAAAATCCTTTCCTGGGATGCTCCATAGGTCTCAAGTTTCTTTGGGATCCTTCATCCTTCCCCTGAAACCCCAGTGAGAGAGAACAACACAGACCCCCAGCCCTGCCCCCTACTCTGCCCTGGAGCACCACAAGAGCTGTGCCCTGAGGGAAGACATGCCCTGTTTTACACCTGGATGTGTTCTTTGCTCCATACCCGCCACAGCTGCTGCCGTTGGTGCTGTAGTGCACGCGGGGCTCGCTGGACGCCAACTTGATCAGCTCATTCCACTCCTTCTGCCACTCCTCCTCCGTGTAAACCAGGCCAGACTGAAAAACGGCAAAGAGAACCCAAAATCCTCCAGAGAAACCTCTTCCAGCTGCTCCAACATGGGTTTACCTCTTCCAGCTGCTCCAACATGGGTTTATATCCACAGCACAAGTTTTCACTAAGGGTTTATGCAAAAATCATCAGCATATTCTGCACCACATCCCTGAAAGTGGGAGACCGATGTGGGACACGGCCTTGGCCTCACGCAGGTCCGGAGGCACCTCTATCCTACTGTGCTTTAGCTACAGGGTATGTTGGTTTGGTCCAATGACACAAGTGTCTAAAGCCTGCTCCAAGGATTGGATTCAGGAATTCTACCTTTCCCCAAGGCAGAAGCTTGGGGTTGGGAGGGACCTTAAAGCGCATCTCCTTCATGAGAGGGACACCTCCCACTACCCAGGTTGCTCTAAGCCCTATCTGACCTGGCCTTGGACATTTCGAGGGATGGGGCAGCCACAGCTCCACTGGGCAACCCTCCCTCACATGAAAGAATTTCTTCCCAATATTCATCCAAACTTCCCCTCTCAATTCAAACCCATTCCCCTGTCCTGTCACTTGTCTCAAGCCCCTCTCAGTTTGGTGCAGTTCTGATTGCAGGACACCCCTCACAATCGCACAGCCCAATGGCACAGCAAGGAGTTGCCCAAAATTCCAAACCCAACAGGAAGCACTTCCCAAACCCACAGGATGTTTTCCCAGGACTTTCCCCTCGGCAAAGAGGGTCCAAACCAACATTAGGTCGGCTCCCACCTCCTTGTTCTGCTGCGTCTGCTGCCAGCGCCATCTTCGCTGCAGCGCTTCCCGCTCCGCTCCCTTGTCCATCAGGGTGTAGAGGGATTTCCGGAGCATGAGATCCCGGTCATGGAAGCCCCACATACCTGCAGGAAGAAGAACAAAGTGGAAGGTCAGGAGAGGCTGGGGTCACTCCCCAACCCACTGAGGTCCCGCGGCCTGTGCAGACGTGCCAGAGGAGGGAAGGGGAGGCTCCATTATCCCATATTTCCTTCAGGAATCCAGAAAAAAATTGCTAGACGGACGGGGAGAAGGATTTGAGAAGCACAAGAGCTGCTGGCAGCCCCTTCCCTTCAAGCCATCCCACTCCCACAGAGCCTGAGCCTCAGGAGGAGCAGCAGCATCCTGGTGTCCCACAGGAATGGATGGGAGACGCTTGGTCCTGCTCCCATAGGGGAGTCTTGGGCTCTTGCCCTGGGCCTGGTTGGTTGTTTCCCCAGGGATTAAGCCAAGCCTTACCCAGGGAAGCAGCGTGGAGCAGGCAGTTCCCATCACCAGTAGTGGCCAGGGGCAGCAGACGTTGGCAGCTCGGATCCACTGTCACCCACCAGTTCAGGCGTCCTGGGGGAATACGGCAGAGTGTCAAATCATAGCACAGCATGGGACTGGGGGGCACTGGGGGGCTCAACCCCTCCGAAACCACTGCCAAGGACAAAAATCAGCTGAACAAGTCGGGGAGCACCTGGACAGGTGGGAAGGTACAGACCCATCCCAGGGCTGGGGGGGAAAGAGTCAGGACTGTGGTTAAGCAACAAAAATGGGAGACTGGAGCTGCAAAACTCTCTGAGGATGCCAGGAAAAGGCCAGGCTGAACTCAGGGTCACACACATCAGAATTAAACAGGAATAGGAGCCAGGACTTCCCCGGAGATCAGTTTTCCTCCATCTGTTTTTGCCCCACACCCCTTATTTCCCTCCCCAAAGCCCATCAGGCTGAAAATGCCTCCCAGAGCGCCCAGCCCATCACAAATAGCTTCTACAGGGAAAACCAGCTTTTTGCTGCTTCTTGGAACCAAATCCCTCCAGTTTCAACTCTCTCATGGCCGGGTTTCACTGCTCACTGGCTTTTGGGCAGAATATTCCAGGATTTCTGCTGTACCCAGCAGCTTTCCCGTTGCAAACGCAAACTGACGGTGCTTTAGACCAGGAGTTTTGGGTCAACTGTGGTCATTCAAGTCAAGAGCAGCTAAAAATAGAAGGCAGGAAAAAATGCTCAGTAGCCCAGCACAGCTGGAGGTTCAGCCCTTCCCAAAGGAGGGAAGCTGGGCTGGATCAGGACTCGGAATTCCCCCAGCTGTGTCTTGCCTGCCCTGCACTCACACCCCTCCTTGTCTGCCATGTTTTCCAGTAGTTTTTGGATCCTGTGCAACAGGCAGGTTTTTGGCTGGAAGAGGCTGTTCAGGCTTCCAACAAGGTGTATTTAAATTGCTTCTGCAGGAAACCAGCCCATTCCCAGCGTTTCCAAGAAGCCTCTCCTTCCTCCAGAGCGTGATCCCTGCCAGAGATCCCAGTACACAGAGATGAGATTGCTGGAAATGTTTTGTACAACCTTAGGGAGAGCAGCTTGAGAGGAGCTAAATGCAGAAAACAGGGATTTAAACACCCCTAAAGACAAGAAAACACAAAACCACGGAGCTCAGTGTGACATAGCCAAATCGTTCCTGTCCCCAGCACCAGGAAAGGGACCTGCCAGAGCTGGACGCATTCCGCACTGAGCCTGGGGACAATGGCTCCGCACGGAAAAGCCGGCTGTTCCCTCAATATAGCTCCTGGCACGGCAGAGTTGGGAGCCTGGCCAAGTGGCCCTGGGCCAGGGGAGCGAACGCAGTGCCTCACAGGAGCTGTCCCCCACATAACGCTGCCAGGGGCAGCGCTGAGAGCTCCTTTTTATCCATTTCCCCTCGTTCATGGAGGATTTAATGCTCTTTTCCATAGAGTTTACATCTCCGGTTGATACATGGGAGGTTGTGCAAACTCTGGCTGGGTCGGATCTGAGGGGACACACCTTGGAGAGGTATTTCTGTGCCCGAGTGTTTGCCCCGACTCCAGTTACGCAAGAGAAGTTGTCTCCAAAGGAACCACATGCCCAACCCTTCTCCCAATGTTTTGCTCCCGCTGAGGCACCAGAAAGGCCAAGAGGCTGCCCAGAAGTATTGAAAACAACACATTTCTCTGTGTGTGGCTCTTAGGAGCTAGCTCTGAGAGCTCAAATGGATTCAGGAGCATGAGGGATCTTCCGGGAATGGCCATGGTGATGAAAGATCTTCTGCACACCGGGGAAGTCCATTGGCATCCAGAGGCTTCCTCTGCATCCAGCATCACAACCCTATAAGGTCCAATGTTACCCCACAGAACACCTGTTTTTCCCCACAGGGTGTATGGGAAAATCCCATCATTTCTTCCAACAGAAGCCACCTGAACAGGACATGGCAATGGGAAGGAACCGACGGCTCCGCCCAGCCCAAATCGAGGATTGCCTCATCCAAACCCCAAACAGCTCCCCTAAGGCTACTGGGAATCCACTCTCACTGTGTGACAGAGGGAGTGTCCCAGGGATGTGTTCCCTCAGCCTTGTGCTCCCAGGGCCGACGCGAGAGATCTGACACGGACATGGACACCCTTCATCCTCTGTGTGCCAACCAGAGACCAGTGGGGGTTTCCCCTGGATGGGGGTGAAGGACCAGAATCAGCATCTTTCAGTTTTTCCTTTTTTCCCCCAATATTCTCAAGTGAGGCACCATCAACTGCTCCTCCCCGTGCACCACAAGCGAACCCACTCTGCAGCTTCCCAACTCAGGGCAAGGCCTAATTCATGATCCACGAGGCTTTGTGCCAAAGGACACCAAAGCTGTGTTGAGGGCCTTGGATTTCAGCTTCACCAAGACCTTCCATACCACTCCAAGCGCATTCAAAGCATTCCCAGAGGATCTCATTGAAATTTACAGCCATTTTAAAAGAATTTACTCTGCCTCAGTGGTGTTAACGGGACCTCTGAATACTCAGGGAAGAGGATCTGAACATTTATTGGGCCATAAAATATTTCTTTAATCCCCTAAGGATGGTGTGTACTAAATTAATAACGGGAGTCTCCGCAGATCACAGTACCACGCTCAAAATCCTACTTGGAACCCAGCTTGGAATATTTCATAGCTGCAGTACAGCCCTTTGTTACAGACAAAACACTTGTTCATAACAACCCACAGACACTCAAGTCTCCGAAAGGCATTTTCTAAAACTCTACATTTCTGAATTCCTTCCCTTTAACGGTGTCTCAGCGTGACTGGAAGTGCTCCCAGCCCACGGATGGAGCACCCAGCCACCCCCAGCTCCCCATCCCATTTATGCTGGGACAGCCTATCTGTGCTCCACTGGGATGGGAGCCGGGGTTTATCTATGCCAGACCTGGCAGCTCCACCGTCACAGTGCAGCATCGCCATGTAACGGGATCACTGGATCAAGTGCTCATTGCCAAAACATGAGAATATTTCTTACAGCAACACTTGAGCAGGAGAGGGAGAAGTTGGGCCCTCAGAGTGTTCGTTATCCCCAAGAAGAACTCATTTTCTGGTGTTTTCAGAGACACGTGGAGAGTGTAAACCTCCCTGAACTATTTACACTTGGTGTCTGTGGGCAAAGGGAAGTGGCTCCTACTCAACCCTTGCACCACACCATAAAAAGGATGGAATGATTCCCTGTAGGATATGCATCCGTGTGATATCCTGCGGTGTTCCCATGGGTAAGACTGCCCAACTGCCCACAGCACACGTCACCAGCATGGAGCCGGCACTCACCAGCCTGCTCCAGTGCCACCAGCATGGACTGCTCAATGAGATCCCGCTCAATGAAGCTGCGGAAATCCTCGGAGTACACGGTGAGGTCGGGCAGCTGGAAGGTGCAGATGGGCATCTCCAGCAGGTGTTCGCTGCTGCCACCATTGCTGGAGACGTGGGAACGGGCCAGGGACACGATGGTGGAGCTGGCGTGGGAGATGCCTCGGGACAGGCGCTTCTCTGGGGGAAAGAGGAAGAGTAAGCACACCAAAGTGGGGAAAGAGCAGCAAATCCCAGAGCAGCCACCACCAAACTGCTGCGGTTCTGGCAGTGAATGGCAGGATCGCTCCAGCCTAGGAGAAGATTTGACAGATCCCTCTCGCCCTAGGACACTGACCTTGCACAACATCATCCTGGCGCTGCAGTGGGGGCCTCCCCAGCCGTGCCACGTCCCGCTCTGGAGGCCGGGCCCCGCGGCCTTCATTGAAGGAATGCGGGAGGTTCCCGGCATGCACCTGCCGGAGCTGCTCAAAGTCACTCAGCGCCGCGCTCAGGTCCCAGTTCTTGCCTGGATGGGAAGGGAGCAGCACTGGTCAACCTCATCCAGCACAGGAACTGAAGCAGTTGCTAAACATCCATGTTGGAAACTACTTGTGGGGAGGCCCTGGCACAGGCTGCCCGGAGAAGCTGTGGATGCCCCATTCCTGGAAGTATTCAAGGCCAGGTTGGACAGGGCTTAGAGTAACCTGGGCTAGTGGAAGCTGTCCCTGATATGAACGAGATGAGCTTTAGGGTCACTTCCAACCCAACCCATTCCATGATCCAGAAGACTGTTGCTGCCACTAGACAGTTGACACAAGGAAGAAACTCAAAGTACAGAGAGAAAACACAACTTAAATCGCTCATCTCACCCTCAAACTTGACTTTATGCATCTATTTATCCAACTGTGTCCTTAATACTACCCAAAAAAGGAAAATCCTTGTGTTTTCCCTCATTCCCACCCCTGCAGCTGTCAGCTCCTCTGAGTCTGCCGGAGAAACAGCAGTGACTTGGTGGCAATGTCACCAAAATGAGCTGAAACTGCTGCTGTCAAAATAAATCAGCTCAAGGGGTTGGACAGAAAATCCGCTCAACTTTTCCCATCACAAACTTCAATATTCAGTGTAACAGACAAGATCCCAAAATCCTGATGTGAGACCAAGCAGTCTCACAAGAGACCAAACCCAGGAACCAGAACTCTGACACACCCAAACCCACAACTCGCCCAAATTCTGCTGGGGTGATACTGCTCCCAAAATTCCAGGGTGAAGCCCTGAAACCTGCAAATACTGTTTGAAGTGTTTGAAGAGGAAAAAAAAGCTACAGACTGATATTATCAAGCCAAGGTGGAGAAAATTGCCCAAAGACCCAGATTCTGGCACCAATTTCAGAGCTTTGAACTCATTCCTGCCAGGAATTCCAGCTGGGAGCTGGTGTGGATGCTGCAGAAGCAGCAGCTGGTCCTGGGTTCAAGCAACAACAACAATGAACTGAATGGTACAAACAAGCCAGTGGGACCGGAAAGTATTAAAATCCTAAAGTTTTGGAAGGCATTGCTACTAAAAAGGAAAAAACTTTCACTTTTTTTAGACATTGCTAATATAAAGAAAAAAATCCTTTTGTTTTGCTTCTCGTGGCAGCCAACGGAGAGGGTGGAGAAAGGGAATCCACATTCCCGGCTGCTGCCCTCTCCTTCCCAACGTCTGCAATCCATCACCTGATGGATGTATAAGGAGAAACTGAGGCAGGATGTCCCCAGGGCAGGGTTTTCCTATCCCAGCCCCGCAGCTCCAGCCTCCAGCTCCCTGATTATCTTTCAACCCTTTTTCCTCCCAGCTCCCCAAGAGGCACCCCTGGCTCTTCCCTCATTATTCCCAATTTTCCATACCTTCAAGGAGGTCTCTGGCCAGCCCCGGCTCTGCCCCCGTTGAGCGAACGAAATCTGACAGGACGATGTCCATAGCCGAGGCCGGACAGGGTCAGTGGCTCCGGATCGGCTCCTTGGCATCAATCTGGGAATGACACCAATAGCGAACATGGATTGCGTGGCCAGACTGGGAATGATCTGAGGGGGACATAAACCTCCCTAAAATTAACTGTGCTCCGGGACTGCTGGTTCATTCCTTGGGAATTGGGAGAACAACACTCACTTTGCTGTAACTAACAACGGGCATTTCGTTGGAAAACTCATGAACTAAACCCAGTTCTCATCTCAAAGGTGATGGAGCTTTTCTTTCCAAATTAGGAATAAGGAAATGGGAATAAATTATATAATAAATGAATATTTGGGTGCAGCGAGAAAGCAGAAAGTTTCTCTCACACATTTACAGGGAGCAAATCTCTGCTCCATCCCACTCCAAGCACCCCAGCTGTGAGCCAGAGAAAGGGAAAGAAGGACAAAATGCTGGAATTAGGAGATGTGTCCTAAGGAAAATAAATAAATTTTTAAAAGCCCCTTCCAGGCAAAAAACCTCTCCAAAACAAAACAAAAAAACCCCAAGTGCTCTTGCAGGCAAAATCAATGTCCAGACAGAGCTCCTGCCTAATCTAGAGCTCCTTCCTGAGCTCCTTTCCACTCCAGAACCCCTTCCCAGGCTCCTTTGACTCCAGAGCTCCTTCCCAATCCAGAGCTCCTTCTCAGAAGGGAGCAAAACCAAAGATCCATTCTGTAAATCCGGATTTTGGCAGGTCCTGAGCCTGTGGAAGGCGTGTGCTCCTGCCATGCCTCCAAATCCTGATTTTCCACATTCCTCGGGGCAGAGAGGGAAAGGGAGAGTAGCCTCATCCGTGGGAGTCCAGATCGGCAAAGTGCTCCACGAGATTTGGTGCCTTGCAGTTAAAGGTTGGGATAAAAATTCTGCCATCAAGGAACAAAAACTGCTGGGAAAAGAATTTATCCTGAGCTGAAAATTTGGAAGAAAAGGGGAAAAAACTGGGAAGGCTGGGAGAGGGAGGTGCTGGTGTATTGGATGTAAAAGAGGACATTTCAGGATTGCGTGGAATATGAACAAACCTGGTTGTTAGCTGGTGCCTGGGAAAAGAAGTTTCTTCTTTAGGATTATCCGCAAAGATCGGCAAAACTCCCTAGTGCCTTAAGATGTCTTTTTCTGAGACTATCCCTAAGGACAGGTCAAATTCCCTAATGGCACACAACTCCCCAAGAGCAACCGTTAAATATCCAGTCTCTAACCTGGAATTTCTTGGCTTTGCTGGAGAAACACCATTCCCACACTCACAATCATGTCATTATTAACTTCCTGCTCCCAGAAAAACTCCTCCGTATTCCTTCACCACTGGAGCAATCCTGGAGCTGCGTCGGAAGAAGCGATGCCGAAGTCCAGTGCATTCCAGGAGCAGGATTTGGCAGCGATTCCTGCTCTTGCCCCACCAATTTAGGGAACATCCCTAATTCAGAGCCGCACGTTTGGATCCTCTAATTCCTTGCAAGAGCTGCAGGAACAAGGAGCAGCTTCAGGATGAAACTGAGTGTGTTAATGGGTAAAACTTCTTCAGGTGGGTTTGGAATTCCAATGAAAATGAAAACTCAGTGCATGCAGCAGAGGTCTGGGGAGGGAATGAGCAGTGCAGCACATCCCTCCCCCTCATCCACAGCATTCCAAACGCCCGTGTGCACAAAAACACCAGGGAAAGCACAGATGGAAAACTCCAAGTTCAACGAGATGGCCACGGACTGTCGGAGATTTATCGAGGGATTGGACAGAGAAATGTCCCCACCCCAGAGTTATGGATTATTTCCTTTCCCTATGGAAGGGAAATGTTGTCTCCTTCCAGAACAGGTCAGAAATACAAGACCAGGTAGGAAATCCAAGCCCCAGGAGATCCCCAACTTCAAATCCATCCCACAGCAATGGAACAGGCAACGAGCACACCGGGATGGAGCACAGCTGGATGTAATCCAGAGTGAGTGTTCCTGGCACATTCTGGCCAGAAATATGGGGAAAATATGTATTTACAACTAAGCCAAGTTGTTCCTGTGATCCCAGAGATCCCAACAATTCTTTGCAGGACACACCAATAGGTTTTTCAGTAAATGTTTAACAAATATCGTCCCGCACTCCCGCAGAGCCTGAGCACAGCAACGTTCCCAACAGAAGCAAGGAGGGATCGGCTGGGCTGGAGTTGCACCATGCTCAGACGAGAAGGAGCCGGAGCCTTCTGCAAACAGCACTACACAGTCACATGCCCATAGGAATGGAGTGAAAGCCCCATCCCAACAGATCTGCCCAACACTAACACCAACCTTCAGACTTCCACACAGCAGGAATCTGTCTGGTTCCACCTTTGGGAATTGGGTGGTGAGGGAAAAGCTGGGTTTAGGCAATCCCAGCAGCCTGCAAATGCTTCCTAATGGGTATTCAGACCTTTAACACCAAATGTACATCTAAAACCAGGGGAAAGTTATGAAACCTCCCGGAGCCTCCTCTCCCTCGCTGCCCACAGCCTCTCCCAGGGCAACTCCAATGGTCACATGCCAGGTTTGGGCAGGGACTCACCAGGAGCATCCCGGCCCTCTGCAGGCAGGACTGCACTCCCTGCCCTGACAACATCGGGGAAATTGGAAGACTGAGGGAGGAATTCAAGAGGACACAAGGTCCAAGAGCTCAGTATCCCTTGGCTCCATCCCAAGGAAAAATAAACCATCAGGAACACTGAACTGAAGTATTTAACCAGAACCAACTGTGGAGCAGCAAAACTGGACCCATTCAAAGTTCCAGACTGGAATTTATGGGGCTTTAACTCCCTTATTTTGTTAGATTTCAATGGTGCTAAACATGTTGCAGAAACCGAAAATAAATTTCTTTATAAGGGCCAAATCCCAGCCCAAGGTCGGCCACAACTGGCAGCTCCAGGGTGTTTATAAAGGTACTTCCAGAAATATTTTAGGAGCAGCAAACTGACGTCTCTCCCCCAGATCTGCCACATGATATTTTACTGAGGGCAGGAACCAAGATGGGAGCCAGGACTCCACTCCCAGGGTTCTGCTTCCAGCCCAGCCCCTCCACCACATGCCAGCCCCACAGGGACATGGGGAACTCCTGGAGTACTCAGGGACCTGCAGGTGAGGCAGGAAGTGCCTAAATCCATGGGAGATTTAATCCTGCCAGACCCACCTGGGTGTTCTTCCTCCCACCATTGGGAAGCTGGAGGAGCAGAGTGCCAAAGTGGCACATATCAGACCCCTAGACCCCAAAACCCCCATGACCCTGGAATTTGGTAGCACTCAGGGCTAAGGAGGGGGTGCCTGAGGGAAGGGCCATGCTGGGACCCACAGGTGGGACATGGGAGCAGCTCCAACACGAGCCCTATTGGAGCAAGGATGAGAAAAATTAGCTTCTCCATGAACTCCAAGTGAGCACATCCTGATGCTCCTGGAGGAGGTCCCTGGCTTCCTCCTGCTCCCCAGAACAGTGGGGGCTGCCTCCATCCCATCCCATCCCACATTCCCTGCCCCGTCCCGGAAGGTTACCTAATGCCACTGGAACAGCCGCACGCCGCGCCAGGATTAATGGAACTCGACCTGACCTGACACCTGGGATGTGGTCACTAAGCTCCAACCAGGTGCTGGACGGGACATGGACCATGCAGTTCCTGCCTCTTCCAGGGTAGGAATCAACCCAGCTCATCATCATCACAAAAATTCCATCAACAAAGCCCAAAACCCAGTTATTCCCAATAAAACCAATGGTACAGGACACCCTTGGAGCTCGTCAGCCTCTCAGCTCAAAGGACGGGTGCTGTGGATGCAGAAGGAAGCCAGCCTGAGAGGGAAAGACAGGGATGTTTGGGAACAGATGGGACAGGCAGCCATGGCTGGTCTGGATGTGGCTCTGTGGTCAGACCTCGTGTTTGGTACAAGCAGCTCTCCAAGAATTACCATTCTGGGAACTGCAGGCTCTAGAGCCTCTGGCAGAGTTTTGGCATGATCCAAAAGGACAGCACACAATCCCTGCAAATGAGCTTTTCTAGCAGGGAAAAGGGGCTTCTAAAACCACGCTGGTGGCTGAAGAGCTAGAGCAGGAGCAAAGTGACAGTTATAGAAATCATCCCATTTTTATAAAGCTTCAGTGCTTCAAACAACGCTTTATCCCGTTTTTCCAGAGCTCCAACCACTTCCCACTGCTCCAGACACAGCTGGGCTCCTCCCAAGACCCACATCATCCTGAACCTTGGGCTAAAGAACGCACTGGAATGGCACCTCCAAGACAGATAAAAGCCAAAAAAGTCTCCAACATAAAGGCAGCAGCTCCAACAAATCCAGGCTCTGTCCCATCATGATCACAATCATCATCATCATCACCCTCCTAGTTATCAATTCCTTTCGCTCACAAAATTACAGGGATTCTCTAACGAAGCACTGACAATAAACTCAGTTGTCTCAGTGCCTGAAGAAATTCCCTTTGAGTCAAATTCTCCTTAAACCAGGTCATGACTATTTCCAGCCCGATCCCTGGTTCTCTGGGACAGCTGGGCCTGGCACATGCTGTCCTTGCCGATATCCCAGGGGATGCTCCAAGTGGCCCCTCCGCAACTGAGGCCACAGCAGCTTTATCGCTGATTCTGCATGCTTTCTTTCCAGAACATTTCAATCCGGTGCTTCTCCTGCCAGGAAAACCCATCTTCTGTCATTTGCAGGGATGAGTTTAGGGTGGAACTCAGGACTCAGGAAGCTGAGGCACCTCTTGAGGGCCAGAGCATCTCCCAGTGCTCCCACACGGAGAGCGGAGTCACATCCCAGCACCGAGTGGCATGGATTTACCACAAACACAATAAATTCCAGCAGAAAACTGAACCAACCAAAACTATGGCACCAGGCAGAGCAGAATCCTGAATTTTAAGTAATTTGTGCACATGGCTCCTCTTCCCACCCCCTGCCGGCCTCCATCCCAGCAAGATTTGGACACTCCCGCCCACACCAGAGGCTGACATATGAACCATGCAGAGAGGATGTCTGGATCCATGTCCAGGATCTTCCCAGCTGCATATCCCAACATCCACCCCTTACAGATACATCCCACACTTCATCCGCAAGCGGCTGCAGTCTCCCCTTCAGAAGTTTCTCTCTTTAGCACGAAAACATCTTTAAGTGGCTTAAACATCCCATTTCCCAGGAAGGAAAAACCCAACGGTGTCAGCAATTCAGTGCAGAGAATCCCAGCTGGAAGTTTGGCTTTTCCAGGTGCATGACTTCAGCAGGCAACAAGGCCTTTGTGAACCCCGAAATCCCTGGTCCCGGCTCCTGCCTCAGAACCATCCCATCTGCCCATTTCACAGATGGGAAAGCCGAGGGGCCCCGCAGCATTCCTAGTCCACTGGGATCCATCCCAACTCCCGGGACGCTGCGTCCCGTTACCGTAAGCGACTCCCAAAGCCTCGGAGCAGGAGCAGGGTTTCCCTGGAGCAGGGGATGGTCTGGGGCTGGGGCCGGGAGATGTTTCTCGTCCACAGCGGCCACACGAAGCCCGGCGAGGCAGCCGGGAGTTAGCCAGACGAGGAACTCCCTTTCCTCGTGGATCGGGACCAGCAAACTCCAAGGTTGTTTCTAAGCTCGTGTCTCGCTGCCGAGGAACCCGAGCCCGGCCCCGGCGGCCGCTAAGGTATCTCCCCCTGCCCGGGAAGGGACCCCGGACGCGACCCCAGCCCGAACCGGGCAGCCGCCTGGATACCCCGGCGCTCCCAGGGAAAAACAAGTGCCCAGAGGACAATTATTTGGCCCAGAATCACCGGGACTAGGAAAACGTCACTCCCCGGCCCCGGGGGCAGCCGGGGTCGTCCCCTCCCCGGAGAGTCCCGAACCGCCAGGTGAAGCCCCCGCCCGGCGGTGGCTCCAGCGGCAGGACAGCCTGGGGGCCTCCGCACCGGGAGCGGACGGGGGGTGGCCCCGGCCCCGCCGCCCCCAGGCTGAGGCGGAACCCGTACCACGGGACCCGCACCCCGGGACCCATCTCCGGGACCGACCCCAGGGCCGACGTTCGCCGTCCCTCGAGACCGCGCTGTGACCCCGCGGGCGCCGCCGCCGCCACCCCAAGGCTCAGCACTGCCAAAAGTTTCCCGAGGCCGAGCGGGGCCCCGCCGTTACCTGCGCGAGGCTCCATGGGCGGCCCGGCCCGGCCAGGCCCGGAGAGACCCCCGGGCCCTCCCGCCGTTGCCGCCGCCGCCGCCGAGGCCGCTCCTGGGGCGGGGGGGGGAGGGAGGGGGCGGGGGGTAGCGGAACGGAACGGAACGCACCTACCAGAACGCACCGCCACCCCCGTTCCCACCCGGAACACTTTGGCGGGCGCACGCAGCCACGCCGGGACGGGCCAATGGCGGGGAACGGCCGAGCTCGTTCCCGCCCCCCAGCGGCACCACCGCGCGTGCGCGAGAGTGGGGAAAACGGAGCGCCTCCTCGCGGCGGGACGGGGCGTGCGAGACTGAGAGACCCGAGACCCTGGGGAGGGCTCCCGAGACCCTGGAGAGGGCTCCCGAGACCCTGGGGAGGGCTCCCGAGACCCTGGAGAGGGCTCCCGAGACCCTGGAGAGGGCTCGAATCCACGGTGTGGGGTCTGAGACCCTCCCCCCATGAGGGGTCTGAGACCCTTTGTGTGGCGCCTGAGACCCCTGTATGGGTCTGTGATCTCAGTGAGGTGTCTGAGACCCTGCTGATGGTCTTGAACCCCCTGTATGGGGTCGGTAACCCCTTTTGTGGGGCCTGAGACCCCCTTTATGGGGTCTGTAATCCCCACCCCGTCTGGGGCCTGAGATTTCAGTGGGTGAGATTCCAGCCTGAGATCCTCGGTGGGGCCCCAGGCCCCGATGTGAGGTTTTACTCCCTCCATAGGGCCTGTCCCCCCACTGTGGGGCTTGTGTGGGTCTGGGACCCGCAGCATGGGACTGAACCCCTGACGCCGGAGGCCGAGGGGTCAGCATCCGCTCCCATGAGCCCAATTCCCATTGGGAATCACTTTCCCTGTCATGGAAATCCACCTGTCCTTTGCCAACAGCACGGGAACAATGCCGAGTGGGCCAGAGGCTCCAGGGCTGGTGGGATGGCACATCCCTTAGCTGAGTGCCTGGCATTCCCCATGCCAAGGGCCTGACATTCCCCATTCCAGGAGCCTGGCATTCCCCATGCCGTGGGTGCCCCTGGAAGCATGCGGACAATGTGCCCCAGCACTGTGCCAAACCCGGGGATCTGGTGGCCAGAGCAGAGGGACTGGTGATGCTACCACCTGTGCCAGGATGTGCTGGGAAGTGCTGGCACAGCTCCCATGGAGCCATTGCTGGTGTATTTTCCTTCTGGTCCACCTTCCACTCAGCCTTCCCAGTTTTCCCTTAGGAAAAACACAGGTGGGTCAGGCCCTGGGCTGCAGCAGTGGCCATTGGGGGCCGGTGGCAAACAGGGCCTGTCATGCGTGGGGCTCAGCTGATCCCAGCACTGAATCCAGTCTTTGTGTCCTGCCAGGAACCTGCCCTTGTTTGTGTCCTGCACAAAGGGATTGTTTGTGTCTCTGGGCAGGGAAATGTCCAGCACAGAAAGGATGGGCCCAGGGTTTGTCCCTGCTGGCCACACTGTTTGTCCACAAAGTGGATCCTGCCCAGTGTCCCTGGTGCCCAGCGAGGGGCTGGAGTGATCCCTGTGCTCAAGAGTGGTCCCTGTGTTCCAGAGTGCTCCCCATTCTTCAGAATGGTCCCTGTGTTTCAGAGTGATCCCTGCCTGTGCTGTCTCATCCTGGTCCCATCCTGCTCTTGTTGGAGCCATAGCAAGGGCTTGGCACAGCGTTAAATATACACAAAATCCCATCTCATTCCTGATGCCTCCAGTTTGAACCATTTCCATGCTGAGTCAAACAGTTTTGTCATGAGGCCTCATGGTGCTGGTGCTGCTCCAGAACCACGTGCAGGGCAAGGTAATGGGGACAGGGAGAGGGACAGGGACAGGGACAACTGCCCCGCAGAGGACACCACAGGGACAGAGGGAGATGAACCTGGTCCCACCCGAGCGTGGTGATTCACCCGGATTTTCTGGGGGACATTGGGATCAGTCAGAAGAGGCCATAAAGAGGATAAGGGATGGACAGAGGGGATAAGGACGAAGGAGCAGATGGTATTGGAGGAGGGAGGCCAGGATTTTGCATGTAAGTTGTTTCACTAGTGAAGGCAACATCTGAGAAGGGAGCCGGGGGTCGGGGACACCAGCTCCCAGCAGCTTAACTTGGGATTCACCCCTCGCTCTGGAGTGATTGGCGAAGGTGACATTCAACATCCTCAGTAGCGGGTTGGGAAAGAGCTTTTCCTGCCTTAAACCCCACTTGACTTTCCCCAGAAACCCTCTGGAGTGGCCAATGAACACAAAGGGCACAGGGAAGCCACTTCCAAAAGACAGCACAGATGAGGTTCTGGATTCAATTGGGCCTTTCCATGTTTATTTGCTTTCTTTTCTTCCCCTCTCACTGTTAACAGGGGAAGCACAATTAGATTATAAAACAATAACGAGGTAGGTGAAGCCCCTCATGATTCCTTATCTCCAAAGCTGGAAACTCATCCAGGCCTTATTTTACTGGCAAGAGCATCTTTTCATGGAGCGTTTTCTTCAGGAGATCTGGACTCGGTGGCAGGAAATTCCTGGGACACTAGTGTTGTGTCAGAGTGGAAGAACAGGCAAAGGTCGGGATATTCCCAAGTCATCCAGGAGGTGCCAGGTGATGTCCCAGGAAGTACAGGCTGCCGTGGCCGTTTCTCCTTGCAATCAGGAGTGGAGAATCAATTGCTTTTTAAATAATGAAGATCAAATTCGATGCCTTAAAATAGCAGTGCCATAATCCTGGACAATCCTATTGCCTCCACTTAAGCACCAACGTCTGTCCTTGTGCTGCGCCGACAGAGATGGGCCCAGGGCAGTTATTGGTGAGGTTAAATTTGGGTTATTTAGACAAATAATATTTGAGTAAATTCTTAAGGAAGATTTAAATTACAGCAAATGCACAAGTCTTTTTCACCCTAAACAATTCCATTATTCCAACTGCTCCCAGGACATGGAACTGCCCTCCTACCCCCCAAATCAGCCTGTGGGGAAGGAAAAGTGTAACATTTCCTAAGAATAAAAGTTGTTTTAAATGTTTTACCTGCAAACCAGAGATAAACATCCTGCCAAGAAGCTTCAGAGTTTTGGTTTGTGATTCATTTCGTGAAAATGGCACAAGAAGGGATTTGTTTTCCCTAAGGAAAAGAACAAAGATGGATTTAGAGAAGAGATGACACCCTGGCTTTGGTTAGTTCACAAATAAACCCCTCACTGGCCTCACCCAGGAGCATTTCCAAGGAAACTGGACAATAACTAAACAAGCACTTTACAGGCACGGAATCATTTAACATCCAAACAAGGACAGAAAAAAATCAGATGCAATTAAACCCCAATTTTTTATTCCATTTGCCATTACTCTGCGCATCTTTTGGCCGGGAGCACCCTCACACTCCTTAAGGCGTCAGTTTGGATATGAGAAACACAATCAGGTGAGAAATAAAAAATATGAAAAAATAAAATACTGGAGTTGTATTTTTCTAGATAAATCCCTATTTAAACCACCCAAATCTTTGGAGTTTGTATAAAGATCTGTACATGTGCAAAACTCTCCAGCCTCCAGGAAGGAAGACTCAAAGTGTTTGGAAATTAAAATCTTGGCAGGAAAGTCAAAGATTAAAGATGACGAAGGCATCCGTCACTTAGAGAGGAAAAAGGGAGCTGCTTAATTGGAAGTGAAAGGCAGGACGTAATCATTAATTAATTGTTATCCCCCAGCTATAAATAGGGCCTTGGCAGCGGGGGAGTGCCTGGCCCCAGATCAGCTCTGTCCCACCGGGAATAGCACCTAATCCCAGCGTCCTGCTCCTGGCGATTCTGGGAATAGCACCTAATCTCAGTGTGCTGGAGCTCCAGCATCGCCCACCCTGGGGCTCTAGGAGCAGTTTTGCCTCATGTTCAGTGAAATGGAGTCATGTCCAGGGGACCCTCCTCGGGTGTGCCAAGCGTTCCTGGGGGCTTGGGGGAGGCTCAGGGTGTATTGGAGTGGGATTTGGAGATCCTTGGGGTGAGTTTGGGATGGGTTTGGGTAGATTTGTAGTGGGTTTGTGTGAGTTTGGGGTGGGCTTAGGTAGGTCTTTAGTGGGTTTGGGTGGATTAGGGTTGATTTAGGGTGGATTAGTGTGAGTTTGAGAGGGTTTGTATTGTTTTGGGGTGGGTTTAAGTGTGTCTGGGCTGAGTCTGGGTGGATTTAGTCTCAAACTGCTTCGCCCTACCGGACCATTTTCCATGCTCGGGTCCCCTCGGGAGGGTAAGGACGGGCCGGGGCCTGGGGGCGGCTGGGCCGGAGCGCTGTGGGCGAGGGCTGCTCCCACGGCCGGACTACAGCTCCCAGGAGGTGGCGGGGCCGAGCCGGGCGGGGCCGGAGAGAGCCGAACGAAGCCGAAGCGGGGCCGAGCGGAGCCGAATATCGGCAAAGCAGGGCCGGGAGAAGCCGAACGAAGCCGAAGCAGGGCCGAGCGGAATCGAAGCGGGGCCGCGGCAGCCGGAGAACGGAGCAGCCTCGCCAAGATGAACGCGGTGCTGGCGGTCCGGCAGTACGTGTCCAAGATGATCGAAGACAGCGGCCCCGGCATGAAGGTGCTGCTGATGGACCGGGAGACGGTGAGCGGCCGGGCCAGGAGCGCGGGGGGCCGGGAGCCGGGCCCGGGGCCGCGGTGACGGGCTCTGGCCCCCTGCCGCCCGCAGACCGGCGCCGTGAGCGTGGTGTACACCCAGTCCGAGATCCTGCAGCGCGAGGTTTATCTCTTCGAGCGCCTCGACTCGCCCAACAGGGAGCCCATGAAGCACCTCAAGGCCATCTGCTTCTTGCGGCCCACCAAGGTACGGACCCCGTGCCAGAGCTGGAGGAAACGTCCTCAAATTGTGCTGGGGAGGTTTAGGTTGGATATTTGGGAAAATATCCAATATCCAAGGGCTGTTCTGCCCTGGCACAGGCTGCCCAAGGCAGTGGTGGAGTCACCATCCCTGGAAGTGTTAAAAGATGTGCGGATGTGGCACCTGGGGACGCGGGTCAGTGGTGGCCTTGGCAGTGCCAAGGGAGTGGCCGGATACCAGGATCTCAGAGGCTTTTCCCACCTTAATGATTCCACGATTCCATATTCCTTAACTCTGCTCTCCCTGGTGCTGTTTCCATCCAGGAGAACGTGGAACTCCTGGTGCAGGAGCTGCGAAGGCCCAAGTATAGCGTCTACTTCATCTGTGAGTATGAAGAATCCAGGGGTCCTGGAGGTCCGTAGTCTGTAACAGGCTCCACATCCCAGTGTGAATGGGACAGGCTCCACATCCCAGTGTGGATCACACAGCACCTTCCTGTCCCGGGTGTATCAGGCATGTCCTGGTCATGCCACGGAATGTTCCATGGGTTTGGGAATGAAGCAGAATGACTCCAGCTGGTTTTGGGTTGAAGTCCAGCCCTCCAGCCCGGGAATCAGTCAGTAGGATACTAGGAATTGGGTGGAGTGGCCTCTAGATGTCATTGCGGCTCTGCAGGACGCAGCGGGACCAGGCGCCAGGGAGATGGGCAGGGAATGAGCTTGGAGCATCCTTAGGAGGTGGCTCAGGATTCCAACACCTGCAGGTGCAGGGTTAGAGGGTTTCTGTGGGATCTGCTCCTGCTCCAGAGGGGATCAGACTGTGCTGTCCTGCAGGGTCTGCGTGGAGCCCAACCATCCCTTTCTTCCCTGTTCCCTCCCAGATTTCAGCAACGTCATCAGCAAGAGCGACGTGAAGGCCTTGGCTGAGGCTGATGAGCAGGAGGTTGTGGCTGAAGTCCAGGTGAAGTCTGTGTGTTTTAGGTAGATCTGAACTCAAAAGCAAAGGGAAGGTCCAGGCTCCCAGACACTGGGGGCAGGAGGGCTGTTGTTCCCTGATGCATGATGGGCCCGGGTGCGAGGAGGGATGGACACAAACGTTGGATGAAGAAGTAAAAAACACAAAAGGTCCTATTTCTCCATGCCCTGCATTCTCGGAGCTGCTGGTGCTGCTGTTCTTGGTGTCTCACAAGGTGCTGCCCAGGGCAGTGATGGTGCCAGCATCCCTGGAATTGTCCAAATCCATGTGGATGTGGCACTTGGGTATGTGGTTTAGTGGTGAGACTGTTGGACTTGATGGTCTTAAAGGGCTTTTCCAACCTCAGTGATTCTATGATTTCACGTTTGTGGTGCTGATGAAGAGCTGGAACAATGCACAGGACAACTGGGAGGGGAGTTGTCAGCAGGACTGTGGGGATTGGAGGGGTTTGAGGTGGAGGGATGAGGGATGGTCCGAGCCTACATGTCAGCGGTGGCTGGGGTTGGGTGACCAGAGCTGGCACACAGCTCTGGCTGGGTCAGGTTTAGGGACATGGGACTGTCCTGCTCCCCTCTCCAGGAGTTCTACGGTGACTACATTGCGGTGAACCCACACGTCTTTTCCCTCAACCTCCTGGGCTGCTGCCGGGTAGGAACATGGCGAGTTCTCCTTGGATTGGGTAACCAGTAGCCCTCATAAACTGGGATGGTGGGGGGCTGCCGGAGGGGCCGTGCAAGGGGAGTGGTCCTTAGCAAGGAGAGGAACACTGGGGAGCCTGGACTGGGCCCCGAGGTACCTGGTCCTCCAGCCCAGCCTTGCTTTCCTGTGAGACCTTAGGACTTGGAATCAAGAATGTGAGGAAGTTTGGGGCCAGTGCATCTGTGTGAGGTACAGCCTTTCCTTCCAGGGCCGCAGCTGGGACCCAGCTCAGCTCACCAGGACAACCCAGGGGCTCACTGCTCTCCTCCTGTCCCTGAAGAAGTGCCCCATGATCCGGTACCAGCTCTCCTCAGAGCCAGCAAAGCGCTTGGCTGAGTGTGTGAAGGTGAGGGGAGCCCACAGCCACAGCACATCCCTTCAGGATGGATTTAGTCTTGGTTAGTTTTTTACACATGGATCCATTGGAGGGAAACACCTGTTTCCAGTCAATCCCTGTGAATTCCATCATTTACTTTGGGGCCCAGTGTTGGGCAGATCACATCCCTCTCTCCTCCCTAAACAACCACTGGAGAACTGCATTGCCGGGAGTGATGTCCCACTCCCTGGGGCCATCAGCTCCTCCCTGTCAGTGAAGACAAAGCACAGCCGGGTTCCACCTGTCCTTCCGTCTGTGCTAGTGCCCCCACCGAGAGGCAGCCTTTTCCAGGTGTTCAAGTGGGATTTTTCACATTTCTCCACAGCAAGTGATCACGAAGGAGTACGAGCTGTTTGACTTCCGACGCACTGAGGTCCCTCCCCTCCTCCTCATCCTGGATCGTTCTGATGATGCCATCACTCCACTTCTAAACCAGGTGAGTCAGACCCAAGTGTGCAAGGCTGGGGCAGGGATGGGAGTTTTGCAACAGCTGGAGTTCTCCCCCTGGCAGGGCATGGGTTGAATGTTGGAGCGAGAAGTGTTGCCTCCCACCCCCAACCCCTGCGAAATCCCTCTTTTATCCCCTGGCCGGGTTTTCCAGACCTGAGCAGGGATTGTTTGTGCTGGCTTCATGGGCGGATGGACCCGGCACCCTGGAAAATGGGACCACTGGCACTTCCATACGGCTTCTGGAGCACTGGTGCCTTGGCAAGGCTTTTCCCAAGGGATTGTTTATCGGGCTGTGGGCAGCACATGGATATTGGATGACTTTGCCCTGCTGTGTCTCCCTCTGTTATCGATGGCTGCTGGACCTACTTGGAGCTGTTGGATTTATTTGTTCCATGCTGTGCTGTGGATCCTGGCAGGATCTGTTGGTCTGCCTTCATTTCTGTGGGGTTCTCTTGGAACCTCTGTGGGATCAGGAGCTGCACCTGGGCGGGATCAGGAGCCCCAGAACTGCTGTAACAGCGGTTCTGCGAGAGCTGGAAGTGACACATGTGTCAAGGCAAGGTCTGGCTGTCACAGCCCAGCTCACACGTGGCTTGTGGTATTCAGGACTGTACTCAGCACTGGGTGTTATCTGCTGTTTCAGGATTTCCTATCCTGAAGAGATTCCAGGGATGTAAATGAGTGTTGGACACGGCAGGGCTCTGATCAGCTGTCACTGATCTCTCTGGGTTATTATAGACTTCTCAGGATAAATATAGAATTCCTGATGTGCAGAAATGCTCCTGCCAGCGGAGCAAGTAGGGAATTGTGCAGCAACTGTGGGACTTCTTGCCTGGGCAGAGGAGTGCAGGGGTGGTGGCTAACAGAGGTGTTGAAACAGGAATATTAATCCCTATCCTTCTTTGGTCTCTTTTGAAGGTACCTGCAGGAATTCCTGGTCTGGTGGGAGGTGTCCCTGCCATGAACATGATGGGTTTTTTGTCCCTTCCAACCCAAACCATCTCATGATACCGTGATTCTGGAATGGCCCTGGAGGGGAGTGGCTTCCCTCTGCAATCTCTCCCCATCTCATTATTATCAAGAATGTTTGTTTTTCACTATAATGTCCTGGTTAGTTTGAGGGACACACTCCTGGACTCCACTGTGTGTCCTGGGGTAGCACGAGCAGCTCTGGCCGGGTTCAGCTGAAATCCATCAATTTCCCAGTGCTGTGTCTCCTCAAGGTCATCCCTTTGCCTTCCCCTGTCCCCTGGCAGTGGACGTACCAGGCCATGGTCCACGAGCTGCTGGGGATCAACAACAATCGCATCGACCTGTCCCGGGTGCCGGGGATCAGCAAGGACCTGCGGGAGGTTGTCCTGTCAGCTGAGAACGACGAGTTCTATGCCAATGTAGGTGTCCCAGGGGGGCTTCTCCAGCACCTGAATTTGGGGGTTTTGCCATGGGAAAGGAGCTTCCCAATGACTTTGAGCCTTGGGGTGGGCATATGCCATTCTTGACTGTCTTCAGTGACATCTGACATGAGATAACGTGTCCTGTTTGTAGTTTGATTTCAAACCCAGATGCAGTTTGAGCACAAGGAACCACCTTCTCCCAGCTGCTCAGTGCTCTTCCTTGGTCAAGACTCTCTCAAGTGAGTTTCTGTGTGCTCCCCACCTTGTTCCATGCAGAACATGTACCTGAATTTTGCCGAGATTGGCACCAACATCAAGAACCTGATGGAGGATTTCCAGAGGAGGAAGCCAAAGGAACAGCAGAAGCTGGAGTCCATCGCGGATATGAAGGTATGGACAAAGCCCATCCCAGCTATGTCCCATCCTTTAATTTTAGAAGTAAATAAAAAGTACATTCCTTACAGAAATTTTCTGGTAGTGGGAAAAGATCCTGTGGGCTCGTGGGATCAAGGTGTCCAATCCTCCGCACACCCACATGGGGCTTGCATTGCTGGGGATTTGTACAATTTACAGCTGACTGCACCCATCTTCTGTCTCCTGCTTTTCCCTGGAAGTACCCACTGCTTCTGTTCCCCCCTCACAGGCCTTTGTGGAGAACTACCCTCAATTCAAGAAGATGTCAGGCACGGTGTCCAAGCACGTGACGGTGGTGGGGGAACTGTCCCGGCTCGTGGCAGAGCGGAACCTGCTGGAGGTGTCGGAGGTGGAGCAGGAGCTGGCCTGCCAGAGTGACCATTCCAACGCCCTCCAGGTACTTGTCCCGGGTCTGGATCTGGGGGGTTTCATCCCGTCACTGCTCTGGGGGTGGGGGTTTGGTGCTGGGAGGCAGTAGGAGTTCTGTGTGCAGATGCCCTGTAGGGAGGGACACTGGATGTGGAATTGCTCCTCTGTGCTTAGCTCAGATGGGAATGAGTCATGGTTAATAACTGGCTTGAGAAGCAACTTTGCAAATCCTGTCCTTACATCCCACAATCCAACATTCTTTCATTATTTCCAGCCAGTTGGCTTCTTGCAGGCACCAGGATAAAACAATCTCAGACACTGTGCAGGAGCTGATGTGTTCATTGGGCAGGAGAAGAACTGGAATCTATGGAATTGTCTTTACCTTTTTTCTTGTTTTTAAGAAAAACCACTGGAAAGCCTCTTAAATCAAAGGTTTCTATGGCAGAGAGGTCTGGAAAAGCCGGACACAGGCTCTGTGACAGCTGAGCGCTGCTGGGAGCAGGGTCTGGCAGAGTCAGTGGTGATTTGGACTGATACTCAACAGCAGCTTTGGGATGGGGCTGGCTCAGAGCAGGGTTTGAGCAGCCACTTATTTCTGAGAAGTGATTCCTTGATTTTGGTAGTGGAGCGGTATTCCCACTGTGTGTGACCCTTACATGGCACTGGGGAAGCAAAGGAAATGAAGGAAAAGCATCTCCAGCAGATTTGAGATCAGTTCTTTCCCCACCTCTGCAACTCTGAACTCCAGCTGGTGTCTGAGGGACAACACTGGACTGTCCCCAGAGCTGGAACATGCTTCTAGCCCCTGGGCTGATGTGGGTCAGGACAGACCCCCCAAAGCTGATGCTTCCCTATGGACCACCAAGTATAGGGATGGGATTCCATGGCTGATGTCTGGCAGGATTTACATGGCTAAGTATGGAACTGGGAACGCATCCAGAAATGTGTTTGCTGGAAGCAGCTTCTGAGGTCCTCGTGCTGTATCACTGTCTCCAGCTCAGGTTGTTGCCATTTAAAAGTCAAATATTCCTATTCTGCTCCATCCGTGAGCTGTGATTTCTGATGGAATTAACACAGCACAGAGGTGGGTGTCAGAACTGGGGGCTTGGAGACCATCCTGGAAAATGTTGTTCTGCTCCTGTGTGTTTTGTGAGGTTCTCTGAGACTAAGGGAAGAAGGGGCAGATGTGATGGTGCTGTTGCATCATCAGCTCTGGGTTCAGGGAGGATGTGACAGTGCCAGCTGAATCCTGGGTTTCCTGGGGTCACCTTGGTCCTGCTCCACACAAATGTAGTGTTTTTGCAGTTTTAGAGCAGAAAAGCTGCCTCAGTTTCCTTCCAGCCCTGTGCCTGAAGGGCCCTGTTATCCTTCCAACAACTGAGGCCACTGGAAGACACGCAGCAGCTTGGAAGTAAATGGAAACCCATGGAACTGGGACTTTTGTCCCTGCAGCCACCCTGCCCCAGGCTGTCGCTGCGCCTCACGATGGCAGCGAGAGGGCCAAGGCCACGGGACAAGAAGCAGCAGCCAGAGTCTGAAATAAGGGCAGGATTGTTCTTCCCTAATGTAACTTCAGGGATTGTTGGGTCTCTGGTGTCCTCGGGCCCCCCAGTCCAGGATATTTGGGTTCTTCCTCCCCTGGACTCTCATTAACCCTGACACAGTGCACTAGCCCTGGAAGCAGAATGGAGGGTTGGAATCCCAGCTCCTCCCATGGACAATGGCTGTTCTGTTCTCTGCTTCCTGCTGATCCTGGCACTGCCAGCACAGGAACTTCCGTGGGGCTCCATCCCTCCCCTCACAGGTGAATTCCTGACCTTGAATGGTGAAATTCTTGTTGATCCTCCTCACAGCCAGGCTTTTTATGCTGTGTTTTTGTAACTAGTCACCATCAGTCAAACAGATTCCAGCAAACAGCTGGGCCAGGGTGGTGAATCTAGCAGCAGATCAGGAGTGATGACTGAGATCCCTGCTCTTTCCTCCAGCTGGGACCTCTCTTTCTGTGCTTTAATTCCTTCCCTCCCTTGCTTCCAAATGTGCAGTTTCCTCCTCCACATCTCACATCCAAAGGCTTGCTGAGACTTGATGCTTCTGCCCTGCACCTCTCAAAAACGAAATGGAATTGGAGGGATTGCCTGAGGGTTTTTTTGAGCCAGTATAGTGATGGAATCTGTGTGGTGGCTCTGCTCAAGCTGGAAAGGGCTGGGCAGAGCTTGGAGGTGTCTGGAAGTGCCTGTGCACAACTCCCACCCTTCAGCGCCACAGGGGCCTCAGGAACCATCAGAGGTGGGTTGTGAATTCCCAGCTCCATGGAAAGACCCAAACCAAACTTTTATACTCCAATAAATCCACCTGTGCAACACCTGAGGAGCCAGGCTATGGGGTTTATGCCACAACTGAATTCTTTTGCATTGCTTCTGCGGCAGTGTTGTTGCTGGCCAGTGACACCAGTGAAACCAGTCTGATTAGTGTCCCTGAGTCAGTGAAGCCAGTCTGATTGATGTCCCTAAGGCAGTGGTACCAGTGAAACCAGTTTGATTCTGTGTCCCTCAGGCAGTGACACCAGTGAAACCAGGCTGATTCAGTGTCGCTCAGTCCATGGGCCCAGAGCAGCCCAGTTTGTCCCCAAGGTCCCTGTGTGCTCTGTCTCCGCAGAGCGTGCGGCGGGTGCTGCAGAGCCCGCGGGTGTCGGAGCTGGATGCGGCGCGGTTGGTGATGCTCTATGCGCTGCGCTACGAACGCCACGGCAGCAGCGGCCTCCCGGCTCTCCTGGAGGAGCTGCGCAGCCGTGGCGGCACCGACAGGTACCGCAAGGTAATCCCGGGGTGTGGGCAACCCATGGGATCCCATGGGATGGGGGATTCGCTGCTCTTTGGGGTGAAAGCTGCCTGCTCCGGGTCAGCCCAGGGCTGTGATACTGCAGCTGGACCCGCAGGTGTAGCCTTAAAAGGTGCTTTAAGTAAGGGATTCAATTTCTGTTTACCAAATCAGCGATGCTGGGGATTGGACTCCAGAGGTCCCTTCCATTCCTGACTAGTCTATGATTCTGTGATATTTTGAAGGATTGAATAAAGCAGGGATGGCAGGAGCCTGCTGGGAAGGGAGTGTGACATGTACACAGGCCTGGGATGTGCTTCCTCTCTCCTTCTCCTCTTCCTCCTCCCCTTCCCCAGCTCCTGCTGCACAGGCAGTGGCTGTGGCAAAGGGCTGGGAATGGAGAAGAGCTGGCGGGAAGGGAACAGGCAGCAGTGCCAGGAGCAGCTGGGGAGGAGGTGGAGGAGCAGAATGATGTCACCTCACATGGAGGAGCTGCTGTCTCTGCCACAGGCAATGGAGATGACGCCTCTCCTCATGCAGGAGGGTCGGGGCAGGCTGGGGGATGTGGGGGTGCTGCTGCTGCTGCTCTGCCCCCTCACCTCTGTGCAGTTTCATTGGGATCACCTCCCTGGCTCCTTGTTCCCGTTCCAGAGCTCCATGTGGTGTCTGCAGTGACTCCTCACTATAGCCTGGTGAGGAGTCCCCAGGTTGATAGGGCTCCTGCCCTCTCCCTGCACAGCTGGTGTCCGCGGTGGTGGAGTACGGAGGGAAGCGGGTCCGAGGCAGTGACCTGTTCAGCCCCAAAGATGCCGTGGCCATCACCAAGCAGTTCCTCAAAGGCCTGAAGGTACTGAGCTGTCTCAGGGGAGATGGGGACAGACTCGACCAAAACTGCAGAGCAGCAGGAGCAGGAATGCAGGGGGCTGCTGGCTCGAGATGGATTTCACAGGGAGGGCAGTGGCTTCAGGGCCTGATTCCATTGAGAACAATGGGAGTGTGTTAAGAGCCTCTCAATCCCAAATTCAAGGGTGGTACCTGCTGTGCCAGCAGGTGATGAGGTGCCTCTGCTGATCCTCCTCCCTTGCTGTGCCATTTCCTAAAGAGATTCTCTCTGGCTACAGGGCATCGAGAACGTGTACACCCAGCACCAGCCCCTGCTCCAGGAAACGCTGGATCAGCTCATCAAAGGAAAGCTCAAGGACAGCCAATATCCCTACCTGGGCCCCAACACACTCCGGGACAGGTACGACCTGGACAGTCCCCCCTGCAGCAGGGTTGGCCTGACGATGAACAGAAATCTCTTGGATGTGGAGGTCTTGTATCCCCAAGAATGTTCCCTGGAGCAAGCTCCCAGGACTTAGATATATCTCATCCCATCTTGCCTTGCTGACCCGGATGAGCCTTTCCCATTGGGAAGCTCAGGTGAAGGATAAAGCCCTGGCTCTGAGCTGGTTCTGTGATGGCTATGCCATCTGGTGTTAGGGGAGTGCCAAAAATAGTCCAACTGCAGCTCTCCTGCCTGAGCCAGTGCTGTTCCCAATGGGAATGGGATCCTGCAGGAGAAGGTCATGCAGACCTAACCTGAACTCAGGCTGTGGGTGGTTATTGGTGACACAGATCATGTTGGGAAGGGTTAGGGAAGGATTGGGAGGGTGGTCACAAGGGAGGGAGCATCTCCCTTGAAAGCAGGACATGCAGAGCAGAGCACAGCTGGGTTTGTGCTGGGACGGAGGAAGGCGCTTCCTTCCTTTCCACTCTTCCCCATGCATGGCTTCTCTGTACCATCCCACATTTCCTGGGAAATGTCTGCTCAGGTGAACTGAGGCGCAAATCCTGGCGGTTCCTGATCAGCCACAACCATGAGCTGCTCTGAGCCTGAGAGCTCCGAAACCATGCCGTGTCCTTGCCTGACTCTGGAATCGATCCTGATTTCCCAGTCACAGCAGATCACGCATTAAACATGGGCATGTGGATCCGCAGGGATCAGGGTGGTGCTGCTGGAGGCTGCTCAGGGCTGTGGGTGAAAGTGCGGAAGAGACGAGGTTTTGAGGGGATTCAAGGGGTCATTTTCAGCTCTGAGCCCAGCAGGGGTGAGGCAGGGTCTGGGATAACGGGTCTGGGATCACTGCCTCCAAGGTGCAGGATTTATCCTTGTGTCTGTCTGATCTCAGCCTCAGTATTTGTGGCTGCTCCATCGCAGGAAGCGTCCAAGGCCAGGTTGGACAGGGCTTGGATCCACCTGGGCTGGTGAAAGGTGTCCCTGCCATGAATGGTATCAGCTTTAAGGTCCCTTCAACCCAAACCGTTCCATGTTTTGTGCCATTATCCCAGGCCTCAGGACATCATCGTGTTCCTCATCGGAGGAGCCACGTACGAGGAGGCTCTGGCCGTGTTCAACCTGAACCGCTCCAACCCCGGCGTCCGCATTGTCCTGGGCGGGACCACCATCCACAACACTAGGAGGTAAAATCCACCTCGCTGCGGATCCTGCCTGTAAAACTGCCGGCACAGCAGGAGTTTGGGATGCCTGAGGGATCCCCACCAGGCAGTAACCCACAGAAATGGGTGTAAGTGCTCAGGGACAGATCCCTGAGCTGGAGGTTTAATTTGCATTTCCAAGAGTTCAAGGGCAGGGAAGTAGAGTTTCCATAGAGTTTTTCCTGCTTATAATTCCCCACACACTCCAGGAAGCCAGAGCAGCACATGGGAATTAATTCAGCACTGAATGAACCTGCAGCTGCTTTGCTGGAGGTGGGCAAAGATCCCTGTCAGTGTGGAATTCCCAGTGGGAAACATCTGATTTATAAATACAAATAACTTTTCCTGAACTCAATTTACTCACTTTGAGCACAGGGATGAATTGAGGCCATACTGGGGATTGTTTCCCATAAGCACAGCTTGCTGCTGGCCAGGCAGGAGAGCATGAATTCTCCCTAGATTCCTGGTGCTCCATGTGGGATGGTGGGAGAATCCTGAGCTGCTGCTGAAGCTCAGGATCTGCAGCTCCATTGTGGGCTCCACTTGGATTTGTGCTAGCAGGAGCTAGCACAAAGGCTGGTTCGGGCTCTGCTTCGGTGCAGTCCCTGAACTATTTACAGAAAAACTGGGATTCTGTATCCAAATTTGCATTTCAAAGAATGAGGTGGAGGGGGAAAAAAAAGGAAAACTGCTTTGAAAGGGCTGGATATGGCGGGGTCCTGCCTGGGGAGGACAGCAAAGGGCCTGTTTTGAAACAGCCCTGCCCCAAATGATGCATTTTCCCTTTGAGAAGGTCTCCCTAAGGACGGAAGGACAATAAAAATGTCTCCTGCCCACCGTTACCCACAATTGCAGCATAGTGTCCTAGGATCAGGGATATCTCAGAACATCCCTGAGGTGTCTGATGTGACGGAACCCAGGTTTTAGTGTGTCCCAGCTCCTCACGTAATCCATAGCCTTCCTGATTCCTGTGGGATTAGGGCGGATATGTCACCAGAAACAAGGGGATTTGAGTTAATGCGCCGAGCAGCCATGTAAGCACCTAATCCCAGTTCCATTGTTCTTATGGAACTGAGACCAACATCTGTGAGCTGGGGAGTGGCCCAGAGGGTGGAGAATCTGCTCTGCTCCTGGGGATCCGCCCTGCCTCTGGGGATTCCAGAGCAATTCCACAGGGTTTGTAGGAGAAAGGGTTACAAACGATCAATAATAGGCTAAAAAGGGTTGCCAGGCACATCTGGTGCTGGGGCTGACTCATCCCGGGCAGGTTGAGCACAAACCTGCTGGGACTAATCCCAGGATGTGGAGCCTGACCCAGTTACCCAGTTATGGCCACAGCAGCAGCACCGTAGTCTCATGGGGACCTTCCTCACTCCAGAAGGTTCATTTCTCCTGGGAGTTTTACCTCCAGGCCCTGGTTGGATGGAGCAGCTGTGGAGGTACCTGCAGGTTCCTGTGCTGGGTCCTCACCTGTTCCCACAGGATCCCAGAACCAACAACAGCCCCAGTACGAGGGATTTGTGCTGTGGGGCAGCTCATCCCCCAGGGGCAGGTGAGAGTTTGGCTCTTGGCTCTGGACACTCCAGAATGGGAAGGTGCTTGGAGAGGCTGTGCCAAGGGACCCTGAGGTGTCACTGGTCACAGGCACAACCTGCTCCAGACACGTGGAAGCAGGAGGCCCCAGAAAACACCAGCAAGCCGTTTCCTACCAGAGCTCAGTTCTGCCTGGCTTCAGTGCCTAAAAATAAGCCGGAGGAGGGAGAGCTTGGACTGGAACACGGAGCCAGGTGCCAGAGCTGGTGCTGGAGTTGGTGCTGCAGTGCGGGCAGTGCCCTGGCTGTGACCCCTTCCAGCTGTGCCCAGTGGGGCTCAGAGCTGGGCATTGCTGCAGGACTTTGCAGGAGGTTTTAGGGTTATACTATTTTTCAAACCCCTTGAGATTCACAACCTGGACAGGAAGAGCTGCTCCAGCCCCAGTTTAGGGGAATCCCATTTCTGTAGGATTTGTGACATATCTTGGTTTGTATTTCTTTATCCTTTTGGTGGGTTTTTTTAAGCATTACTGTTGAGATCACCTGATCAGCACATTGAGGGATGAGTCAGCCTGGGAATGGCCATGGTGTCTCATTGCCACAGGAACTGTCCTCTCCCAGCATCCTACCAGCTGGAAGCATTCCTGGCTTTGGGAGCTGCTCCCGGCTGCGGGTGTGTGATGCCAGTGGACACAAGGCTTGTGCTGGGGACAGTCACAGCCCCTCTGGCCCCAGACACCTCTCGGACAAGTATCAGTATCAGCAGATCCCTGGCCCTTGTCCCACTAACTCGAACCTTTCCTGGCAGCTTCCTGGAGGAGGTCACAGCCGCTGGCTTCCGTGGCCGAAGCACCGACAGCTCCCAAGTCCCACCGAGGTCCAGCAGCCGACGGTGAATCCTGAAGGAATGACTCCTTTTTTTGCCCATACAGAGCTTCCCTGGACTAGAGCAGAGCAGGATGTTCCTGCCCTGCAGCCGGAGCTTCCCCTCTGTGCCCAGAACAGCAGCGAGTGCTGGAGCAGGACCAGGATGTGCCCCCACTGCAGCTCCTCATTGTCCCTTCACAAACAGCTCTGGGACTGGGATTGTCACCTGAGGAGAGCCTGGGAAAGCTCTTGAATCCCTGCAGCTCCTGGCTCTTTGCTGGCACATATGGGATGAGTCCCGTGAGGAACCCAATGGTCCTGCCCCGGGAGCAGCTGTGGAGATGCAGCTGGTGGGCACAGGAGCCCTTTGCTCCATTGTCTGTATATGTTGAATCCTATTAAATGCCCCACTTTGGCCAAGTATGTCTGTTAGATGATTCCCAGTTTCCATTTCCCAGGGTGCAGTTACTGCCTGAGCCTCCTCAGGAGCTTTTGCTCCCTTCAAGGACCACACCAAGGAACCTACAATTGCGTTTCCAGCTCTGTCCTATGGCCTCTATTCAGCATTTGATTGGGAATTAACAAGCCAGATCAAATGAAATGAGCTCCTAAATCCCTAGGACTTATCTTGGCATCACAACTAAGTCCCATTGATGTGGGCGAGAGCAAAGCCCTGTGGGGAGGAGGGGACCCAGCCCCAGCGGTGCTGAGCAGCTCTTTGTGGCGGAGGAAACACAACCTCGGCTGGGGGAGGTTCTCTGCCCACGGCTGGGGGTGGAGCTGGGTGGGCTTTAAGGTCCCTCCAATGCAAACCATTCCATGGTTCCATGGCTCTGGACCTTGAGCAGGGGAAGTTAGGCAGAAAGGGGAAATGTGGCAGTGGAAACATGGAGATGAATTTCATTTAAGGAAAAACACCACGTCCAAACTTGGCTATAACCCAGATCAGCTGCAGGGGGAATAGTGGCTGTTCTTGTTACCTGGAGGCAGCTTTCCCTAGATCAGCCGTGCTGGGGGTCATGGGGGAGGTGAGGAATGTGAAGCCCCAGAGAAAGGAGTCCCCAGGAATGGCCGTCACCCAGTCAGGGCACTGGTTTAGCACTGGTGTATCCTGGGCAGACCTGTACTGAGTTAGTGCTGAATGCAGTCAGGTTGGCACAAGGGTGCCTCATGTCAGGTGAGTTTAACCTCAGGTGGGGCACAGGTCCAAACTCTCCTGCAGATTGTGGGCTCTGGCTCCAGCTCTGCCCTGCAGGAGTTAAGGTCCATCAGGACACACCACAGCCTGACCAGCCTGTCACATCACTGTCACAGTGCTTTTGGCAGGAGCTTCCTGCTCCTTCCCACCTCCTCCTACCCTGTATGGGGAATTTTTGGTGAATTTTGGGTTGTTGGGATGGGCAGAGCTGCAAGCAAATCTCCCGTCACAGGTGACTCAGGTCTCTGACAGCCTGAGACCCCGACAGAGGGGAGCTGAGTCACGGCCCTCAGAGGACACTGGGCAGCCCCCTGCCCCATCCACTCCAGAGCGATAAATTCCTCCTCCAGCAGCCCCTTTCCCAGACAACAACGCTGTAATTATCGTCAGAGACACGGAAAAGCATGTGTCCTAATTAACTCAGCTCATCTTCCAGGCAGCAGCTTTACACTTGATATCCAGAGGCAAAATGCTGTGTGGGGGGTGTTAAATACGTAAATAAACCGAGAATTTGCTGATCTGCTCTGCAGGAAGATGAGATTTTGGTAACCGTTATGGATCAGGGGAGCAGCTGCAGCATCAGGGCCAGGGGTAGCAAAGAGGCTGTGAGCACAGGGAGAGACACAAACACACCTTGGAAGGGCTGCTCATTCTGCACACGGGGATGGGGACAGAGATGGGGATGAGAAGCTGCACAGACTATGTCACCTGTCCCACTGGGGAGCAGCACCCGGCGTCAGCCCCATTGCTGGGAGTGCAGCCACCTGTTTCTGGTACAGAAATGGGAGACGGGTTCCCTCTTATCTCCTTCCTTCCATGTAAATTGTTGATGTTACCAGGTCTGAATCACTGGTCACATCCTTCACAAACGTGACTCACTGTCGCACTGTCAGAACAGCCTGAGGATTCCAACTGCAGCTGAATTCCTGCTCCCAGGGATGGGGATGTGTGTGCAGGTAGGTGAGTTACCTGTTGTGAATTCAGGGCAACTTCCCTGGCACCAGAGGACATTTGGGAAGAGCATGGGCCCTTGATCCAAAGAGCACAAGAGAGCTGTCCTGCTGCCACCAGCACTGTGCCATCTGGCACTGGCCATCAGCCGGCGCTCTGCAGGCTCTGGCCACCAAAAACAGGACGTGAGGAAGGACAAGTCCAGTCGGGAGGCAAAATGTCATTAAATGAACTGGCAGATTCTATGGTGTCCCGGCAAAGCACACTGGGGGCTCCAGTGTGGCTCATCTGTCCCTCTGCCATCAGCCCTGCCTGGACCCAGTTCTGCCCACATGGGGTAAAAGGGGAAACTGAGGCACAGAGATAGCAAATCCTGGTTCTGGGCCCCACAGAGTTCAGGGCTGCACAGGCATGGGAGGAAAAGGCAACCCCTGGATTTGGTGTAGATAGTGACTTGTGTCCCTGTCTCAGGCATTCCCAGGTATTCGGTGCATCCACAGCTTGTGGCACAAATGCCAGTGCTTAGAACAGGATGCAACACTGATAAAAGCTCTGGAAATACCCCATAATCTAAATACATCCCCAGGACTCTGCATGCATTAATTCCAGAGTACTGGGGTGAAACTACACCTTGAAATTGGAATGGGGGATGTTGTCCAGTGATGGGATGGACTGTAAAACAGGGGTAGGATGGATGGTGTAATTGTAAAGCTGATCCATTGATGGATGATGGATCAATCTGTTTCTGGACAGAACCATTTTCTCCTTTCTCTGCTTTTCCCTCTACCTCACCCATCTCTGATCCATAAATCCCATCCATTACCTCAGTCCCACAATCACACAGTTCTGGACTTGCAGGACATGGAGAAGACAGACAAGCCAAAAAAGAGTAATTTTTTGGAAGCCGAGCATTTCCTCACTTTTGGAAGCCGTACTCTGAATCCCACTGAATCCTGGCTGTCCGACCCTCAGTGCTGGAAGCGACCCATTCCCCCAGCCCCCTCCCCAGGAAATCTCCCAGCTCCTCTCTCCGGAGGGATTTGTTTGCACTTGTGAACACCTTTTGGGGAGAAAACCCTCCCAGTGCCACCCAGCTGCTTTTCCCTCTCCTTGGAAGTTTCCCGGCGACCTGTGACACCGCCGGGAACGCGGCTGGGCCTCGCTGGAGACACCAGGCGAAGCGCTGCCCTGCCCCACGCCCGCTGCCCCCCAGACTCCGGGTCCCCGGTGAGTCAGAGACAAAGAAGAAAAACCCTCGTGGGCTGCGCTTCGCCCCGTGCCGTGAACCCCGACGTCACGGGCGCGCGGCTATAGATGGAGCTCGGGAGCCCGGCGCAGCCCAGCGCAGCCCCCCGAGCTGCGGGATGGTGGCGGCGGGGGGGGACGCGGCGGCGGCGGCGGGGCTGGCGATGGCTCAGAGCGCCGGGCTGGGCGCCGTGTAACGGGAGAGGGCCCTGAGCCACGCGGGGCGAAAGCAGCGCGATTGCAGGAGCAGCCCTGGGTGTTTCCCCGCGCGAGGAGGCCGCGGGAGCCCCTCTGCGACTCCCCCCCAAAATCGCCTCCCAGCGCACCAAGGAACGATGAAAAAAAATAATTCTGCAAAAAGGGTGAGTGGAATCGGTTCTTCTCCGGGGCACAGCGGAGTGAGGGAGGCTCTTGGATGTTTTGGGGAGGGGGGCTTGTCTCTCCGCTGCCGTTTGTTCGCTTCGCCTCTTCTACCTCCGCAAAAAGCGCGCAGACCCCCAACCAGCTCCAAAGAGACCCAAACCCCATGCCTGGCCCTGCTCCTGCCCCTGCTCAGAGCCTCTCCTGCCTCCCGCACCCGCCACAGACACTGGGTGATGTAGGCAGGCAGTTTTCATCTTGGAACACAAGGAAACCATAAAATCCGGAGGCACCATCAATCCATAGCTCTGTGCCGTGTGTGTGCTGCACCCAGCGACCCCACCGCTGCCCACGGAGAAATCTCTGATATAAACCATCCATAAATTTCACCTCTTGGATTAATTGCTCATAAAAAGCTCAAAAATACAATTCTCACCGTCAAAAAGACAGCTGGTTTAAATTCCGCCCAGCCCCCTCCCGTTCCCCTTTCCATGCGTAAATGCCCGTTGGATGAGGCGATAGAGACACCGGCCTGTTTTATATAACCGCGGAGAGAAAACCCTGCCCGCTCCTCGCAGCCTCCTCCCGGTGCTGCTGCTGTCGCTTCTTGTCTGCACCACAAAAATCCCCGTGGAGTGACCCCGGGGAAGGACTCGGTCCCGGCGTCGGCGGAGAGAGGGACCGCAGGGAGGGGGAGGCAAAAGTTCGACCGGGGGGGGGGGGGAGAAGAGGAGTGTAAACCCAAGAATAATCTCGTTTTGCCCCATTTTTTTCCCTTTCCCTTTGTGTTAGGGGCACCAGGATGGAAACCAGCAACCTGTGCAGCCGGAGAAGGTCGGCTGGGTGCGGAAATTTTGCGGGAAAGGCATTTTTAGGGAAATCTGGAAAAACCGTTATGTGGTTCTGAAGGGAGATCAGCTTTACATCTCGGAGAAGGAGGTAGGATCGGTTTCAGTTTCCTTTCCCATCCCCCCTTCCTCTCTTTGCATATGAAAAGGAGCAGCCCCGGCCCTTCCCAGCGCCCCTCCAGCGCCAGCCGGGCCGAGGAGGTTCCTCGGGGGCTTCTTTTCTCCCCGGACTGGCGCCGGCAGAGCCCCGCCGAGATCGAGGTCGGTGTCGGCTCTGTCAGCGACTCTCCCAGACAGTTCTGCTGGGAGACATTTTCCCAGCGTGGAGACACGAAAGGATTCACTTAGCGAGAGTTAAGTCCTCATCCCTCTTTCCGCCGCGGCGACAGCAATGCCGGCTCCCTTCTGTGCTTGTGCTCTGTCCTTGAGTCCAACACTGCCTTGTTCCCAGCTGCTCACTCTCTATTTGGAAATAACTCCACTCTCCCAGCTGGAATCGAGCCATTTACGGGTCGATCTCTTGTATTTTTCCCCCGTGCCAAGAGGACAACGGGGAATTTTGACCCCGGATTCGACATCGTGTTGTACAGCGTGCCCTCTCCACTGCCCCTCGTCTCTTTGTTGAGGTTTGGGGTTTAATGTGGTGTTGACATTGGAGGTAATTGGACGTGACTGTCAGGCTGAGCTGGCACCTGGCTGTCCTTGCATGGCCCCCCCGCACTTTCTGTCTCAATATCAGGGAGAATTCCCAGGCCAGAGTCCTCCTCCTTCCTGTCCCCTCTGACATCCCAGTGCCACACTAGGCAGAGTGGTGCCCACAGCAGGCATGGAGGCTGCTCCAAGTCAGGGAATTTGGGATAAAATCCTGATCTCGCTGGGTTTCCCCCCTCAGTGGAGGTCATTTCCTGACGAACTGTGGTTGGATGCCTGGCTGCCTGGCCTATCTCTGTCAGCTCAGGACCTGGAGAGAGGAAGGGGCAAGTTGATTTAAGGCTGGTTGAGCCAGGGATGTGGCACAGGCAGAGGATCAGGGCGTGTTACAACACAGAAATGGCCTAAAAAGTGGACTGAACGCTCAGGTCGTGCTGAGCTGCCTGCTGGCATTCCAGAACTCACTCCCATCAACCTCCTGGCTGCTCCAGAGCCAGAGAGAGACTGGAACAGGGAATAGATGTTGTCTGCAGGGTGAGGGGTCAATGCCTCAGGAATGCTCAGGTAAAGAGAGGTGAAAAGGATTAGAGGCTGTGGACTCTGCTGGTGGTAGTGAGACACAAACTCCATGATGGATCTATGGATACATTTACAGATGAGGAAAGCTGGATGGACGTGAGGGACACAGAACCAGTGGCACAAATCCCCTGTGGTCTGTGGCCCTCCCAAATTTCCTAGCAGTAATGCAGACCAACACAGTGTGACTGCTGGGATGGGATTGGGAATAGGATGGAATAGATGAGAGAAGGTGCTCCCACAGGAATCAACACAGGGAATAGGTGCAGCGAAGAGATGTCTGTCCATCCCTCCAGGTGTGCTGGGAGCCCAAGAGAGGGATGAGGCTAGAGGGGCCATGCAGTGCCTGTTCCGAACAAGAAGCTCTCATGTTCATGTTTCTTACAGGGAAAAACTCATGCCTGGGCCTGAGGCAGCCCCAGGGCTCCACGTGTGTGTGACAGACCATAAATAACGTGCAGCAGCCGCTGCCGTGGCTTTATATGGAAGAATCTGTGGTTGGGCAGAGATGTGGTCACAGAGGTGTCATCTGGTGCTGGTGTGTGCTGAGGTGACTCTGTGCCTGTGGCGCAGAGGAACACGCTGGTGTCAAGGGGTCTGGCATCCCAGGGGTCTCAGTGTAGGGCATCCCAAAGGGTTTCTGGGGGTGCTCCCAAGGAACCTCACAGGGTCTCAGAACATGTGGTATTGGGTTTGGTGTCAACTGGAACATCATCACTTACTCCCTGGCAAAGCCAGGACCCCTCCTGGGCCCCAGGGAAGGCCCATGCGTGGCTCCAAGCCCTGCTTCTGAAGCACCTGCTGTGTCCTGGCAGCTCTTCTCGTGCTCAGCGGTTGCTCCAGAGGTGGTTCCACAGGTGAAGCTGCACTCCTGGCCCTCCCCCCATCTCGGAGCAGAAAGGGTTAAATTCCAGGGCTCCTGGAAGCTCCTCTGCTCTCCCATGCACTCACTAAATGAATTCAAACCAGACGTTTATTTACTTTTGCCTGAATTTCTCCATCTGGGAAGCAGGGAATTAATCCCATCTCCCCAAAGCACACAGGGAAGGGGAATTGTCTGTTCCACGCCGGGATCCCTTGGAAAGGATGTCGGCTTAGGGCAGATGGTGACGCTGCACAAAGAGACCACAGAGCAGAACCCCTCAGAGCTGAGCATGGGCTGAGGTCTGCAATGGGGAGGTTTCCAAAATTCAAACTAACAAGATCCCATCGATATCTATGCTGACTCCTTCTGGAAATCTGTGTGCTTTTCCAGTTGTCTGCCTAGGACCTGGGCTTGCAGGTCAGAAACCAGCCCTGATGTATTCAGTTTTGTCGGGAGAATTTTGGAATACCTGATGGGAGCCTGGGCTTCTCCCTGGCAGAGCTAAGTCTGTAAGGAGAGGAAATGTAGTCTTTCAGCCCAGCTGATGGAAAACGCCATCAGGGTGTTTGAGTGCTGCCCTTTGTAAGCTGTGGGACTTGTCTGACACCTCCCGAAATGGAGCTTGAGGCTCTGGCCATGCTCACTCTGCTTCCCCACGGCAGCTGAACTCTGTGAACTCACACCAAAACCCTTCGTTATTCAGCGTTTGGTCATCGGCCAAAACCAGCTCTGCCGAGATGAGCTGCAGTGGGCTGAGCTCTGCTGAGCACAACACCTTCTTAGCTCACTTTTGCATTCTTTCCCCTCTCTCTCCCCATGCCGGTCCCACCCCCCGGCACGTTTCTGGGAATTGTTCCCTGTTTCTGACCCAGCTTTGTCCCTGCCCGCGCTGGGAAGCAGCAGCTGAGCTGACACAGCCGGGCTCAACACTTCCTCGCAGGAAGCTGGGGGCTGCCAGACAGCGATAGGGATGAGGAAACGCTTCTCTTGAGCCTTTCCTTGTTTGCTACCAAAGGCAGCGGCTCAGTTAGCACAAGAGCACTCGAGGAGGTGCCGCTCCTCGCCGCTCCTTGGTTCCAGCACAGCTGGCGAGGGGGGCATGGGGCTTGGAGCAACCTGGGCTGCTGGAAGATGTCCTTGCCATGAACAAGATGAGCTTTAAGGTCTCTCCAACCCAAACCATCCCATGATTCAGTGATTCTGGGGGACCTGTGTCTCTTGTAGCCTTGGCAGTTACTCTGGAGAAGGGACTGGAGCAGCCATGCTCTGCTGCCATCAGCTCAGGGCAGTGACCCGGCTGTGACGAGGACTGGAAGGTCCGCTCACATGCGTGTGCATCCCTGTCCCAGAGACAGTTCGATTCCAACCAGGTCTGCAGGAACCTCTGTCCCTTGCTAGGGTAGAGCAGCTCAGCTGGAGGAAGTGAAACTTTGGTTGCAACCTGCGAGGGGAAGTCTCCGGCCTGAAACTGCCCATGTTTGGGGATTTGGCTCCACTGAGAGTCTGGAGGTTTCTGGTTACACCCTGAACCACATTGTGACCTCCCGACTGTCCCGTGGGTGCCTTGCACTGGGTGTCTTGTGATTTTCTGTACCTTCTGCATTTCTTCGTGTCCCACCGCAGAAGGGAACTGCTCAGGCAAATCTCCACCAAAAATCCCAGACTGGAGTGACTGAGCACATGCCCTTCCCCTCCATGCATGGATTGGCCCCAAAACACAGCCCTGACCTGGGTCCAGGAGGTTTGGAGTCACTGCATGTCACAGCTTGATGAGGGAGGAAATTCAAACTCTTGCCAGCGAGACACCCAAGGGCGGTTAATTAACCCATGTCAGGGGTTAACGTTGCAATGAGCATTCCTATGGGAACAGACCTTTGGAAGCACAAATAGCTGTGACGCTCCAGAGAAGGGATTTGAGTTCCATGGCTGGTGTTCTGACTCGCTAGGTGCCCACAGCCCCCAGATTGCAGGGCACAGGGAGTGCTGGGGGCCGGTGTCCCTGGGGCCGGCCCGGGCGGGCAGCAGCTGCGGGGGAAGGAGTGTGAGGAGCGCAAAGAGTGCAAGGAATGCAGCTCCTCTCCTCGGATCCGAGCAGCATCAGCAGTGTCAGCCTTGGCACAGGCACTGACACCCCAAGCCAGGGCAGCTGCCGGGGGTGCGGGGCTGGGTGGTCTCACGGCTGCAGGGATGGGGGACACTTTGCATTCCTTCTCCATGCCTCAGTTTCCCTTCCCTCACCTAGCCACAGGTAGGAAGGAGCTAAGTGGAACCCCAGAACAAGGTTGTTTTGTCTGCCTCGAGCAGGTATAACACAACAGCAATGCCAGCAGACAGCCAGGGCAGCACCTGCTGGGATTGATCCACCTTAATCCTTCCAATCCTGAGCTCCCCGCAGGGCAGAGAGGGCAGGACCCACCTGCCTGTGAGGCTCTGAGATCCCTCAGCTTCCGGGCCCTTGGCAGCTGTGGGGAAGAAACGACTTGCTGGAAACCTCCCAGCTGGGAACAGTTTTGCCAAAATCAACCATCAACCTCTTCCTTCATCCTTTCCTACTGAGAACTGATACCAGAGGCTGCTTCCTCCTGTGTCCTGCCTGGGTGCTGGGACACATCCAGCCAAATCCGCTTTGGAGAAGCCTGGAAGGTTTTATTTGGATGGCCCCTATATCACTGAGAATGTGGAGGAGGTGACACCCCACAGGTTTGTCACCCACCTGCAACTGATGCAGTGATTGGGATTTCGGCTCCACTGGCCACACAGTCCCGGCGGGCCTGTGGCTCCTCAGGGGCTGTTTTTGTCCTGTTTTCACCGAGAACATGCTGCACGATTGTCCTAGGCCTCTCCTGCCTCTGAGACTGCTCTGAGCTGCCCCTCATGCCACCACCTCCCTCCTTTCGGCCTCAGGAGCCTCCCACAAAGGACAAAAGAACTGGTGGTGCCTCTGGAGTCACCTTTCACCTTCCTTCTCTCCAGTTTCCCTCTGTGCACACTGGATGCTCTGTTACCTCAGCATGGGAGGGGGATCAGCCAGCCATGCCTCATGTGAGATGCCTGCTGTCCTTCTTGTGCACCCCAGAATTGCTCTAGGCTGCTGCTGGCCCTCTTCCCCCAAGAATCCCACTGTGGATGTTGCTTACACCCCGTTTATAACAGGTCACACATGCTCCAGTGGGAGCAGGATCCCCTCTGCATGTCCGAGAGTGGTGTCAGAGCCCTGCTCTTGTCATTCTGAGGTGTTTAAAGGATGAGCTGCACTTGCAGGGTGTTTGTCTGACAAAGACACCTGGCTCTGCCCTGCAGCCTCCCCTGGGTATTCCTGGAGGCAGGATGTTGACTCCCAGCTCCTTGAGCTCTGTGGAAGGAGGGGAAGTCTGGGGAAGCCCCAGTGACCCACATGAGCAAACATCTGGAGCAAGGGCTCCAGTCTCAGAGCACAGCTGGAGGCTCAGAGTGGATCAGCTTTTCCTGCTGCAAATGAGTCGGGCTGCCTTCAGCCGAGATTCTTGGAAAGAGGTGGATTGTAGGATGGTGGTGGGAAGAGATCAAAGCCGATTAGCAGTGCGTAGGGAGGATGTGCAGCCAGACAGTCTCTGATATCACACCCAGACACAGGGGATGTGTCACGAGCAGGAACCAGCTCTGGGCTGTCAGGGATGGCAGTGCTGATGTCTGTGCCATGGATCCTGGCAACACACTTGGGACCAGAAGGAGAAAGGACAGAGGGGAGCAGCAGTTGTTTGGCAGGACCAGATGGTCAGTTTATCCATGTCCCTGCTTAGGAAGCTGGTTTAGTCACTCTCTTTGATTCAATTCTATGGAAAAATCATGGGGAATTCCTTCAGTGCTTCCCAAAACTGTGGAGGAAATGTATGAAATGGGGTGGAGTCCTCTCGGGAAATCCAAGGGCTCAGGGCTCATCACCATCTGCCTTCCCAGCACCCGAGTTACACACCCTCCCACCACGGATCCAGCCTGGAATGACTGGCTGGAGTTGGATTAAGCAGATGGATGTGGATTTGAGCCTGCCGCAGGATCTATAATGGACATGCAAACTCGAGCTGTCCCCCACCCCAGTTTCCTAATTCCTCATGTTTACCATTGAAGAGCAGAGCTGCCCTACTGTAGGAGTGGGATTGAGGATGGTGCATTAGGAGAGCAGTGAAGAGGAAAGGCACAGAGGCTTTGTCATCTCCTCTTTGCTCCAAGTGTCCCTGAAGGATGGCACTGTCAGGTCAGGGGTCAGCATCCAGACCCCTGCCTGCCCCCCAGATCCCTGCATGTCCCCCAGTGCAGCTGTGGCCTCAGTGACTCTGTGCAAGCCCCATCTTTAATTTGAGCCTCTGTGACACTGATCCATCACCATGTACCTGTCACACTGTGGCAGTGCAGAGTGTTGGGGAACAGACCTGGAAAATGGGAGATCTTGTAAAGTGGTCACTCAAGGACTCTAAAGGACACTGAGAGCTTTGTGAGAGCCTGGAAGTCCCTGCCTTGGGCAGTGGGTTCTGCCCACAGCCGCCTCCCAGGGCTGGGGCTCAGTGTTGTGTCCGGCCGTGGGCCCGGCCATGCTTCCCCCAGAGCCAGCTGCCAGCACAGGGTAAAAATAGGAAGTGCTAATCCTTATTCCTCTGTCTCTTGTTCTGCTGTCTGCAGAGAATTGTCCCTTTGAATCAGAGATGAGAGTCCACCTTCTCCAGCACCTCCTGCCTCCACACTAGCCCCCTTCTGGCACATAGGGCCCTCTCCTCGTGGCTGGTGTAAATCCTGCTCATTTTGAGGGTCCACAAGCAGGAATGCTCTGTCTGATTACACTCGCATGGCTGTTCAGCCTGGCCCCAGTAACTCTGAGGATGAAAGAGGCAGGAATTAACCTGGGAAAGTGTGACTTTCATGCTATCCTTCTAAATATGCCCCCTCAGTCCAGAAGAGATGAGTCAAAACCCTCATGTTGGAATCCTGCTGGCTGAAGTAGTAGCCTCTCTGTCTGACATCTGCAAAGTTCTAATTTTCTTGCTGTTTTGCAGGTAAAAGATGAAAAAAACATACAGGAAATGTTTGACCTGAGTGACTACGAGAAATGTGAAGAGCTCAGGAAGTCCAAAAGTAGAAGCAAAAAGAACCACAGCAAATTTACCCTCGCCCACTCTAGGCAGCCTGGAAACACGGTACGTGGGGCTTGCCTGGATGCAGCCGTTGGCTCCAGGGGTGGGCAGAGATGTGGATGGTCCTGGGGGATGCAGGATAGGGAGGGATGCAGATGAGATGCACAGGGGTTTGCTGCTCCAGCCAGACAGGGCTGGAGGCTCAGCTCTGTGTTGCCTTTTCTGTAGATGCTGCAGGGCTCTCTCTGGGCAGGGCCCATCTCTGTGTGAGTTTAGGCACTGACCTGAATTCCCTCTTTTGTAGGCACCAAATCTGATCTTCCTGGCTGTGAGTCCAGAAGAGAAGGAGTCCTGGATTAACGCCCTCAACTCTGCGATCACACGTGCTAAAAACCGGATCTTGGATGAGGTGAGTGGGACTCAGGGTTGAGCCCCAGCTCCCCTGTCTCAGCCTGGGTGAAGATTTGAGACTGCTGGGAACAGCTCTGTCTTGGGGACACATCCACACAAACTGTCTCTAGCAGAGCTCCTCCTGTTTCCCAAGGGGAGTGTGAAAGTCCCAGTTACACAAAGCAGCTTCTGCCAGGAAAAATAACAGAGCAGCTCCAGTTCAGCCTCCTCCTCGGGACACGGGGTGTGCTCAGAACCCCAGGTGGGCTCGTCAGGGTGAGCATTCCTACATAGTTTCCTCCAGCATGAAGGAGAACTACTTGGAGTAGACTGTGCCCTTGCTCCAGGGCTGACTCTCACATTAATGTGTCAGGGCAACCCTTCCTCAGCTCAGACCTGTCTCAGATCTCCCATTCACATTCAGCTTCCCACAGCACTGTGGCACTGCCAGGGGGCTCTTTGCTCTCCTGGATGGCAGCACAGAGCCTGTAGTGAAGGAAAACCAATGTCTGGCTACGTGAGAGGCTTTAGAGCAGGAAGCAAACACTGGGAGAGATTGCTTCCAGGAGAGTATGTCACAGGAATCTTTGCAAACAGGTTCAGTTGTCAGGAATGACTTGAGCAGATCTGATCCCACCATGACACAGAGGGGAGAGACCAGGGGAACACTGAGACTCTTCTGAGGCTGGACTCCCACACCCCATTCCCTGCCAGTCTCCTCCTGATTACAGCTCCAGGAGCTGGGAATGGCTTGTGTTTCATGCTCACAGCCTGTGTCACGCTGCAGGTCACCGTGGAAGAGGACAGCTTCCTTGCCCACCCGACACGCGACAGAGCCAAGATCCAGCACTCCCGGCGCCCTCCCACGCGGGGTCACCTGATGGCTGTGGTTAGTACAACCAACCCCCAACACCTGCTTGAGTGAAATTCCTTTGGAAGTGTTCCTTTTGTAAGTGCAAGGAGAGCCAGTGTTGGAGCTCCCGCCTGAACTGAGAGTTGCCATAAGGGCAGGTCTAGGTCATCAGCTCTCATTGTCTGTTCTTGTGGACCACTGCACTGCACAAACTCTCTGGTAAAATCTCCATTTGCCATCGCTGACACCTGCTCCTTCAGATTCCTGCTGGGAACAGCTGGGAAGCTGCTCATGGGTGAGCAGGGAGGGCTCAGCCACAGTGGTCCATGGATCTGCAGCTCAGCCAGACCCCCCATCCCTGGGCTCTGTTGCGGGGTGAGGGAGCATTTCTGCTCCCTCTCTGTGATGTGTATCTGTGGTGTGGAGACCCTCGGAAGCAGGCATAGCTATTCTGGTGCCAACACAGCTCTGCTTTCTGCTCCTTCAGGCATCTACCTCAACCTCCGACGGAATGCTGACCCTCGACCTGATCCAGGAGGAAGACGCCTCCCCGGAGGATCACGGCACCTGCGAGGAGAGTTTCCGGGTGGATCTGGACAAGTCTGTGGCACACCTCACTGCCAGGCGGCGCCGCTCGGACTCAGAGAACACCAAGTCCTCAGAGACAGGATGGACAGGGAGTCTCCCGTGGCGGGAGGTGACTTCATGGGACAGAGCTGGGCAGCGCAATGACTCCTTTGACAAAGGGACCATGTACACACCGCAGGTCCCCAAAAAGCTCTCGCACTCAGAAAAGAATAAATGTGCCTCCATGGAAGAAATTCTGTCCCGACGGGACTCTTCTGCACACCGGGCGCTGCTGAGGAAGGGGCTGGAGGCGCAGTTTGCCTCGGCAGAGCCGGAGCAGCTGTCCCGGATACAGGAACTGGTTGCACTGAAACTGGAAAAAACTCAGGAACTGCTGACAGAGGTGAAGGGCTACGGGGAAGGCAAGAGAAAGACCAAGGACTCCAACACCAGCACCACCGTCACCACCACCTCTTCTTCCTCATCATCTTCCAAGTTGGACTCTGAAAGGATCCTGCAGGAATCTGAGAGGCTTCTGGGGGAGGCTTCCTCTACCTGGAGCCAAGCCAAGAGGGTGCTGCAGGAGATCAAAGAGCTGAGGGACCTGTACAAACAGTTTGAGCTGCAGCAGTCAGACTCGAAGCCCAAACAAAGCTCACAGTCGCAGTTCAGGAAGAGCATGATGTGAAGGCAAGCCTTGGGAGGGAAGGGAGGGACTGGGGAGGGCGGTCATCTGGTCTTCTTTTTTTATTATTATTATTTACCGTGTTCAAAAGAGTGAAAAGGTGCCTGTTCTCACCCAAATTTGCTTCTCAGAGCTTGGATCCTTCCTTTCCTCCATCGCATCCCCCGATGAATCAACCCTGTGTTCCAATAAATCAGTTGCAGTTTATACCTCCTTTGTAAGAGCTCCCTTTGCACCGCAGGCCCCGGCTCCCGTCGTGCTCAGAGGACAGGAGCGAGCACCGGTTCCCAGGAAGTGCCCCTGCCTGCCTAGAGCAGCCTGTGGGGCGAAGGCTCTCACGTTGGATAAGCCCTGACATTGCTGCTCTCACGTCTGGGCTGTGTCCCAAACTACAGCTCCTTCACCGGGACCCTTGCCCTGTTCCCTCACTGTCCTCTCAGAGATAAATGACATTAAAAGGTCAAAAAAGCTGTCCATCCCCACCAGTGCCTGGAAGTCCCCATTATCCTGGAACTCTCCTGAAGATGCTAGAAGTCCAGGCTGGTCTCCAGTGTTACACAGGCCATCGAGGCACTTGCTGGCTGCAGCTCACAGGGCTCTGTCCCCTGGAGAATTTGGGGCTGGCAGCTGTTACTTTGGGGTGCCATGGATGCTTCACAGACCCCCTTGGCCATGAGCAATGGGAGATAGCAGTGATGAGTCTTCCCTTCTGTGCAGAGGATCAAAGCCTTGGATCCAAGAGCCCACAGAGGTGGTTGCAGGGGGTTGGGCTTTTCCATTCTCATGTCCCTTTTTTTTTACCTTTGAGCTGGAAAATCAGGGGGTGTGTGCAGGAGTCAGAGACCATGAGCCAGTGGCAGTTTTGGTAGGTTTGCCTTCTCTCTCAGGTGTCACAGTCAGACAGCAGCAGGTTCTGGTCGTGCTGCCCTGGATCAGAATCAGCCCCACTGGAAGGAAAGCTGAGCCCAGAGCAGAACTCAGATCCATCAGCTCAAGGGGCTGGCTCAGCTTTCACACCCATGAGCAAGACATGGCTGTGTCTCACAGGTTCACCCATGTGGTAATATCCAACTGTTCCTTGTTTTTTTAAAAGGAGACCTAATTCCCTTACCTACATGGCAAGTAGTCCATGAAAATATTAAATCCACAGAGTTACTTCCTAGTTGCGGTAAGTGTTTTCTCTTTTCTTTCCTGGCTGTGATAAAAAGATTTTTTAACATTAAAAAATAAAACCAAATCCACAACCTTTCTCCATGAGTTTGGCATAACCAGACTCCAGTAATCCTTCCAGGGTGTTTCTGGTGCTTTTCCATGCTGATGAACTGGATTGCTCCACAGAGTTTTTCACAGGGAACTACTGAGCCTCACTTGTGACTTACTCCATCCCAGGTGGTGCCAGCAAGGTGCTATTGTTGTGGCTCCCTCCCCAGCAACATTCCTCGGATTTTTGAATGCTCATTGCCGTGCTGCTCCAAGCCGAGGCTCTGGAAGAGCCAGCACACACTCTGGGAAGGGCTGAAAGGTCACCACGAGCAGCTGCTGGAGCGGCCATCCCTGGCACACCTGAGCTGCCCTGCCCTGCTCTCTTCAGGGAGACCCTGAAGCTCCTGAGAAGGGCAGTTCTGGGGCTTTTGCCTCTCTCTTCACCCCTCACAGTTTTTCCCCCTCTGTTTCCTTGCTGCATCCCTCCAGCCCCCTGCACGGCCCCCTGCCCTCAGTGGTATTCCCAAAGCCGCTGGCACGGCGCAGGGAGCCCTCCAGAGCTGCAACGCCGAGGGCAGCACAGACGTGGCTTTGTGCGTCGCCCCCCAGTCGGTGGGTCTATCCATGCGGGAATAACACTGCACAAAGGGGCTGTGCTTGGCCAGCAGTGGAGCAGCAGTCTGCCATTCCCAGAAAGGGCTGGTATTGTCCAGCACAGCAATTATGTCGGCTCTGGAGACAAAACACTGCATCATTACAGGAATACAGAGCATCCTGGCCAGGCGATGCAGAGAAGTCTGAAGTCTGATAGTGGCCAAGAAGCCTGGGTGCTGCCCAACTGTGCCTTGAAAACACGTGCGGAACAGGGAAAAGGGGGCTGGGAAGGGGGTTTCCCATTACACTTCAGGGAGACGGGATTGGGACTGGATTCTTAAGATGTAGGCAAAGCGTCTCCTATAAAAATAGCTGCAATTTGCTCAACACATGCTGGGGAGCGGGTGAGTGTGTGCTGTGCTCGTCAGCTGGCACTCGGCTCCAGTGCCTGCACTCCCTGCCTGCTTCCCAGCACAGCCAATCCCCAGAACGCTCCCGCTCCCAGCCAAATAAGGACCGCGGTGCGAGGAACCCCGGCTGCATGCGGCACACAGAAGCCTACCCACCCTCCCAGCCAAAGCGCCTTTTTTTGGCTATTTTCTCTCTCTCTGCCTCAAAAGCTTTAGGCAAACCCCCTCCTCCCTCCCTCCTCTGCTTTTCTAAGGGAATAACAGAGAGACACCTTAGGGTGGAATTCTTGAGAAGAAATTCTTCCTTGTGAGAGTGGTGAGACCCTGGCACAGGTTGACCAGAGAAGCTGTGGCTGCCCCACCCCTGGAATTGTCCAAGGCCTGGCTGGACAGGGCTTGGAGCAACCTGGTCTAGTGGAAGGGGTCCCTGCCCATGGCAGGGGGTGGGACTGGATGAAATTTAAGGTCCCTCCTAACGCAAAGCATTCCATGATTCCATGACTCTCTGAAATGCTGGGGGGATCACTGGCACTCAACAGCCTGGGAGAAGAGGGCTGGGAACCCAACAAACCCCAACGTGCCAGAGCTGACCCCACCCCGCACAGTTCCAGGGAACACATTTTGGGGTGCAGCCCCACAGATCAGCCCCATGTAACACACCCACTGCAGGTTTTGGGCCAGAAGGAGCAGCTGCAGTGTCTCCACAGCACTGAGAGGCCACTGGAAAGCAGGAGGTGCCGGTTAAGAAGCTTTTGGTGGCTTTAAATAGAATTTACACTTGGAGGCAACTTTCACACTGCTGAAGGGCGGCAAAACTCAGGCGTAAAGCAGAAACAGGTTCATGTCGTTCTAGTAGCAGTGGGCTATTCTGAGGGCTGGAATTGTACCTGACAAAGCAGTTCACGGGAATAAAATTGTGGTGCATAAAGTCCAGTTTCTCCAGCAGTTTCCAGCCTTGGAAAAAGCCCCCAACCTCCCGAGTGGAGCAGGAACACCAGTGACTCATGGCAGAGGGTTCTCAGGCTGCACAGGGGGTGGATAAATACAGTTTTCCAACACAGACAACAACTCCTGCTGTGCAGAAGGATTTTTTGGAGTTACTGATGGAAGAAACTGCAGAAATTATTGCTTTTTTTTCCTCCCATAAGGCAAATGCCTTAAGAAAAAGTGGGACCTGTGTCTGGAGGTGGAAGGTGGGAAGCCATAGACCCTCTGACATCCCAACTGAATAATACATTCAGCATACCCTTAGAAAAAAATCCCGTGGGATCCCAAGGCACCCCAATACGTTATCAGGGCTCGGGGGCATTCTTTCCTGGGCACCTGTGTCAGCAGCTGTAGGTGAACACCCGTCATTCCAATGGTGCCCCTCACTCACATGACCCTGTCCCTCAACAAATTTTACCCCCATGGGACAATCAGTCTGGACTTTTGAAATAAAATGGGAAGCACGGTGCTTCCAGCCTGGGACTGCTGGAGAATTGAATCTTCTTCCAAGTCTCTAGAGAGGAAGAGACAGAAAATAGTTTGACCCACATTCACAAGAATAATTATTGACTTAACAAGTTCCAACTGGGTTTTAAAATTAAAGCTTGGCAAGAATAGCCCCACTTCCCTATAAAAAAGAGAAAAGGGAAAAATTAAGTCATTTTGTATGCCAGGTGTACCTGTGTGCAAACATATCCCTGGAATATGCACATGTGGAGATTTGTGTGTGTTCCTATCTCTCTAGGAAGGAGTTCTTTGGTGAGATACACAATACGGTGCCTTGGATTTCTTTTCCCTAAATCCAGTTTGAGCTGTTGAGGAGTCCCTCACCAGGCTCAGAGATCCTCACACTCTCCTCCCTGAGAGGCCAGAGGGGCTGGTTTGATGCTGGGAATGTTTGACACAACAACCTGGTAAAGGTGTCAACTCGGAAAAGGTGAAAGGTGCAGGTGTAGTTGTACCTTTTGGATGTGTTTCCTGAGCTTGGCCCAGGAATGGCAAATCCCTGTTGCTTTCAGACACTGCTGTTTTGTTTGATTCTATAAAATGTCCCAAGGGACTGAAAACTACATTGAACCTTTCATTTCCTTAATTTGCAATGTGTTTAACAACTTGTTGCTCGGTTTTGACACAACTCATCCCTGCTCAGACACAAGACAGGACTTTTAACTCTTTTTAACATTTGGGAATGTTTGGGAGAGGCCAGACGAGCCAGAGTTCAAAGTGCAGGGCACAGCCCTGCCCTGACACCAGTGGCTTGGGAGTTCTGCACTGAAATAGTGATTTCTCCTTCCAAATCCCTGCCCTGGGGCTGATGGAATGGGGCCTGTGGTCAGAATAAAGAGCCCATACATGTAGGACAGACAGACAGAGGGAACTATTCAGAGCTAGAGGAATCTGTGGCTCACAGGCTGATACTGGGCAGTAGGCAAAGGTCTGGCATTGACTGGAATGAGCCAGCAGAGACATGGACATCATTATTTAAAGGACTCTCAACAAATGGGCTGAATCATTAATGGCTTTAAACTAAGAAGAGAGGAGGTTTAGATGGGATTTTGGGAAGAAATTGTTCCCTGTGACGGTGCTGAGGCCCTGGAACAGGGTGCCCAGAGAATCTGTGGCTGCCCCATCCCTGGAAGTGGCCGAAGCCAAGCTGGACAGGGCTTGGAGCAGCCTGGGATAGCGGAAGGTGTTCCTGCCCATGGCAGGGAGTGGAACAGAATGGTCTTTAAGGTCCCTCCCAACCCAGCCCAATCCATTCCATTATTCCATGACCCATGGCACACACACAGCAGAGCAATCTAACGAGATCCCTGCTGCCAAGGCAGGAAGTGCCCAGGGCTCTCCTTCACTCCCTTGGTGGTGACTGCCAGCAGGCCAGCGCTGGCCTGGCTCTGCTCGCCAGGTGCCACTGCAGTTTGTGCTGCACCATGAGACAGTCCCTGGGTTCCTCCAGAGCAGCCTCCCTCTCCCTGCAGCCCAGTGTTTCTCCTCCCAGCCCACTTGCTGCTATATTTAATCTCAGCGCTGTCTACCTTTCTGCAAACCAAGCTGGGAGTCGTGCTTCCCAGAAATGGTGAGGTGGCATTCAGAATCCTGTTGGTTCCTGGAAAAGCTTGTTCTGAATGCCTGCTCTGGGCTGCTGGCTCTCTGGTCCCTAATAGGTCACAGGGTTACTCAGTTTAGGTCTGCTGGCAGGAAACAAACTGGTAAAGTTCGATAAACAAGAGGCCTGGCTTATACTGGCTCCTAAAAATAACATTTGGCCTCTGTATGTCAAATAGATCCTTTGGAAAATTGGTTTCTCTCTCCTTGCTCAAGTCAGATATTTGCCTGCTGTCATCTGCTCCCCCCCTGCCTTCCAGGGAAGAGTTCACCCACCAGCTCATCAACGAGAGGAAAACCACAGACAAATCTGGCTGAATTCTTATTTCTTCATGGGCACAGCTCACCCTTCCCATGACCTGAATTTGTGCTGCTGCAGCGTTCCTCAGGCAGCTCGTGACCTCAGTTACTCCTCAGTTTTAGAAACATCACTGCTTGTACTTTTCAGATGTCTTAAAACCAACTTCCCTTTTTACGGTGCATTGAAACAGTTTTCTGTCCTCTCTTACTGCTCACCAGTTTGGGAATGTTCGATTACACAGAAAAGTCATCTCAGGGGATCAGGCCCCAGGATTTGGGCACTCCTGAGCTATGGAATCCCAGGATCAGAGCATGACAGTGAACTCAGTGCCTGTGAGGCAGGAAGAATGGGGCTGGTTGTTCAAACACTGCCTCTGCCAGGTCCTCGAGGCATGATTTGGGATGAATCACTTCTTCCACGTGCCCTTACCCCATGCCAAGGGCAAGCATGAGCAGCACTCTAAATAGGAAGAAGCTGCTCTGCCCTCATGATTCCTGGCAGGTGAGCTGCACATTCCTATGTCAGGGACAGGATTCCCACGGGAAGGAAGCTGATGCCACAGGACAGGAGGCACATTTTCAATTAGCTGATGGTGCAAGTGACAGCAAGGAAATATTCCCTGGTACAAAACATTCCCTAAGATCTTCCTGCTTCATTTAAAAGGAAAACACAAACCAGAGGTGCCAATTTAGCTCCAGAGAGGGGAAGGGAGACTCCAAATAGGAGCAGGCCAGTGCTCGGTACGGGGTAGATTGATGAGGGTGCCAGGGAGGAGGGAGCAGGGTAAGGAGGATTGTGAGCATATTTACAGCCATCTGGCACCCTGAATTATCCAAACAATGAGGCTGCTGGAGCACTAACTGTAACAGGAGCGTGAGGGAAGGAGGGAGTTTGTTTGGGCAGAGGATCGTGAGGGCTTCATGCTTTCCGTGTATGTTTTTCTGGAAATGTTTTATATCACTTATAAGATTATTTATGTTACTGGAGATGTAGGGAAATGAGACCAGAAGGAAATGGAAGGGCCACTCCTTCTGGAGTTTTCCGTCCAAATTTCTAGAAATCAAGTCAAGGGAAAGAAAAGATACCTTGGGAAATCTTGGTTTCTTGTGAAGGCAGCATCAGGGATCAGGAATGAATCAGGAAAGCTTGTCATCACCAAACTTCCATGATACCAGTGCAAGAACAGCACAAACCCACCAAGTTCAGTCAATTTCAGCCACTGATTTCCTGCATTTTCTTTTATTTCTTCCTGTCCTTAACAAAATTCTTTTCACTCTTCTACCTACATGCTCTTGACAATCTTAGTGCATCACAACTTTTGCAGAGCATTCCCTATCTCCCAGCATGCTCCCTGTCATTATCTTTTGGTGCTGCATTTCTCATTTTAAACACATTTGCTTCATTTGAGTAAGTTCTGGGGTGTTGCAACACAGGGATGTTGGGTTTTCCTCCCCTTTCTGTCACAGTCCTGCCCAGTCTGCCAACAAGTTCACCTTCCCTTTTTTTGGTCATTCATGGAATGTGGCCAGAAATGCTGAGCTGAAGCGTTTCTGCTTCCTCTATTTTAACTTGTCCTTTTTGACTCATTCTTTAAAATAAAAAACCTTTTTCATTTTTCATTGATTTGATTTGATTAATTCTTTGTTCATTCAATCTTTGTGTCAAAACAGAAGGGCCACTCTTCCTCCACTGGCGTCAGAGGGAGCCTTGGGTTAAAGGTGTCTCACCTGGGGGGATGATCTGGCTCATCATCACCCAAGCTGGATCATGTTAGAGATGAAGAATTATGGAAAATGTGTGTGTGTGTGTGTATTACTGTGTCAATCCAGGTGATGTTTCAGCTCACCACAAGTTCTTCAGGCATTGTCACAGGCAGTAGCAGGTGGTGCTTGCTTTGGGGAGTCCTGTGCAGGGCCAGGATTTAGAATCATAGCATCATGAAATTATGAAATGGTTTAAGGGACCTTAAAGACCATACAGTTCCACCTCCTGATATGGGCAGGGAAACCTTCCACTAGACCAGGTTGCTCCAGGCCCCATCCAACCTGATCTTAAACACTTCCAGGGATGTAGAGTCCACAACCTCTCTGGGCAAGAGTCCCTTCTGGCTCGGGGTATTCTCTGATTCTCCGCTGCATTTTCGTCTTTGAATGAATGCAGCTAATGAGTCCAGAACCTTCCAAAATGTGCCATTTTAAGGAGTCACTGTGCCTCTCTCGAGTGGAAGGCAGCTCAGAGACTCCCGGGCTGTGCCTCCCCCTGTCCAAGCCCCGCGCTCGTCGCTGGTCGCGCTGTGCCCTCTAGTGCTCGTTCTCCTGGTGCGGGGCTCCCGCAGCCCGAGCTCACCGGGAAGATTGGGAATGCGTTCTTACGAAATAGCCACCGGCAGCCTTCCATGAAAGTGCAATTATTGAACCATTTCCTTTCCCGGCTCCCCGCGTGGCACATGAGGAATCCCACGGGCTCTGCAGCAGCGTGTGGGTGCCCGGTTCCCCGTGCAGTGCACGCACAGATTGACTGGAAAATACATGCAAGGACCGAGTGCTGCCTGCTCCCACCCTGGCCAGGCAGCCCTAACCTTGGTCTAGACCTGTTTGATTCCCAGTGGAAGCACATTTTCTGCACCGTTATAGATCCAGATGTGCTGGAAAGAGGAGAAAGAGAGCGATTTGGGAAGTCTGCGGAAGTTGAGACTTCAAAGATTTGCAGTGAGACGCACATGAGAATTCCCAAATTTAACCAGCTTGTGTCGGTGGGCATTTGATTATTTCTGTCTTCTCCAGGATTCCTCACTTTGTTCTAGGGAACAGAACTGTCTATTTGCTTTTCAATGATGATCTGGGAGTCTTCTTTGCAGCGAGAATGCTTAACGTTCATGTAGAAATTCCACAGCAATTGAAGCCTCCAGTGATCCCGAAAGTCAGAGCAGAGAGAGGTTCATATTCTTCCTCCTTCTGTCCCTCCTGGTGCTTGCAGAGGAACAACTCAGTCTATGCAGAGATGTGAAGGAAGAGGAACTCCAGATGGCTGTGGGAAATAAAGGGGTCTCTTGGGGAAAACCTCGTTAATTTGTGTAATGTGTCAGAGATTTCACCTACAAGCAGCCTTCCATTCCAAGCGCTACACGACTGAGATGGAAATACCCCTTAGTAGATCATCAGAGAAAACATTCTAATCTCCACAAGTCTGTGCTTCAAAGCACACCCCAAACCCAGCATTTAACACCAGAAGCTTTTGGAGCTGCACGACTGCAGCAGGTGTATGGGAAGGGTGTGCATGAAAGGTGTGAGCATACCCAATATTTGGCATTAAAAAGCCAGAGCTCAATTATATTCTTAAATACATTTATGACTTCTTGCACAAACTAGGGCAAGACTTGAATTCCCAACACTGATCCTACAGCTTTTGGTGTGGATCCTCCAACAGTAATGCTGATGAAAAAACAGGTTGGAGACATGTTTTTGGATTTTAGGCATGTTCTTGGACTTTCGGAACACAGATTACCCAAGTCATTCCTATCAGTTTTTCCTGTGACATGGAAGCTCACTTGAAACACACAAAGCGTAGAAAAAACACCACAGCACACTTTTAAGCAGAATAATTATGAGTCATTGTGGTGACGAAGCTGAGCGACACAAATGTGATTCTGAAATGAATTCAGAAAGACACTTGCTGCAGAGACACCTTAGTTTCAATATGCCGTTAGACAGGAGCTCCCTTCCAGCCTCAGATTCCTAATTAAACATGATTCCTGCATGTCCCTAACATTCCCATGAAAGCTCCATTCCCAGGGACCAAGCCCCTCACAAATGCCCTTTGTACAAATGACCAGAAGATATCAGTGCTTCACTGAGGCTGTGCTGAGGAGCTCTGGCTGCTCCTCAGTCATCACCAGGATTATTTTATTTGAATTAACTCTACTCTAGAAGGAAATGCCCCTCAAACACCCTGTGTGACCATGTTTCATTCACATAGGATACACCAGCTCCTTTTTCAACACAAACCTAAACTCTGGGGTCAGTTTTTCCCTAAAACAGAACCTTTTTCTCAGTGCCAGGAGTTCCCACGTTTAATGTGTCATGTGGTTTTCTGCTAGTTTGCTACTGTGGCCGAACATTTATTTTGGATTCTCCCTCGTTTGTGCCAACTAAATCAGAAGCAGGAAGAGAATCTTCCCTTGGCGGTGTTTGGGGCTCTTTTCTTTTTTTTTTTTTTTTTTCCTGAGACACACTCAAAGCAGAAACTGAGGCTGAAGCATACAAGGAACCATAATTTTAACGTTTAAAAATCAGAAGAGTGTTCCCCAGGAGATCAAAATCTAACTCTAGTGAGAAACCTCCTAAGAGTGATAGCACCAGGAACTTCCCTGCCCCAGGCTCTGCAGCGGGACATTTTCCATGTTCTGCTTCAAGCAGCTGCTGTCCCTGACTCCTGTCCCACCCCTTGTGTTTTGGTACCCTGGGGCAGCCACATTCCTGACTCTCCATTTGTGCCGGGTCGATCGATGAGCAAATGAAGAACACGAGTGTGTGCATCCAATGTGACAGTGCAACCCCCGGCACAACCAAGAGACTTGGAAATAGATAAAAATAATTCAAGCATCATTTTTACCTCATAAATTCGGATCTCGTCCTTCGGTTCAGGCATTTGCAATGGGTATGACCAGTGAAACTGGTGTATTTTTAGCATACAGCAGCTCTTGCTGCCAAAATCAACAACAGCTCTGTTTACTGCAGAATGGGGCAGTTTTCATTCTGAGATTTCGCATTACTCCATCATGCAGCTCACAGATGTTACACTTTTATCCGAGGCCAAATTCCTGAATTCATGGGATTCCATGAGAATGTCAGCTTCCCTGTTCTCACATAAAAATACAGACGAGGAAAGCTGAAAGTGAGCTGCCTGAGGGCCAGGCATCAAGAGACCCTTGGGGTTTATATCCTCAGCAGTACAGGGTTTTTAAAATTTCATTTGTGGGAGAGTAAAGGAGGAAAAAGGCTAACTCGTCATCATGGAACGTGTGGGAATGGCAAGGGATAGTTCTTGTAGTTCTTGGTCACATTTCATACCAAAATAACCCCTTTTCATGAAAGTCTGACCTGTGGGAGCCCTAGACCATCATTTCCCTGACCCAGGCACCTGGGTCACAAAAATGAACCCAAATCCCTTCAGGACTGTGGCTGGGTCAGATTAACCTGGAACTGGGCAATGGCTGCTGTAGGGATGGAAGTGAGAAAGGGAAGATTTGCCTTGTAACCTTCACGGGCCACATTTCCCTGTGAAAGCAGGACCAGTTTGGGGGACATTAGGAACTACATGCAGCAGAAGCTGCCTGAAAGCACATGCTTTGGAGTTCTCTTGCTACTGGGCTTTAATTAGTGAATCTGAAGAATTCTATGGGGAATTTCTTCCTATTTTTGCCCAGGGCATTCGTACCAAAGCCCGGCTGAATTTATCCTTCCTCACACATGACGTTAGCAACCACCTTTGGGATGACGGTTTGTATTTTCGTGTTTTTTCTCCGTTTGGACTCTGAACTACATTGTTTTCCACCACAGGCACAAAGCTCACACAACCTGACGGGAAAAGCCTCTCCTGAAGGGTGGTGGCGAGCACGGGCTCTTTCGGGGTGAAAATGCGGCACTGGGGGTGAAGAGTGGCTGTTTTGAAGTGGAAATGAGACACTTGAGGGCACTTTCCCCCTCACCACCGCCATCAGCGACGTGAGAGGCCGGGGGCGGGGCGGGGCGGGACGCGGCGCGCGCGGGTGGCGGGAAGGCGGAGGGGTGGAACTGCGGCAAATCTCAGCCAATCAGCGGCGAGGTCGCGACTCGGCCCCTGCTGCCCGCATCCGGGGAACCCCGTGGGTCGCGGTTTCCCGCGCTTGGGGGCCCGCGACCCCACCCGTCAGGGCGGTCCCCGGGGTGAGGGGGGGCCGACCCTCACCCGGCTCATGAGGCGCCCCCACCTCTGAGGAAGGAAGAGGAGGGGAAGCAGCACCACTGGGAGGGGGAGATAAGGGTCGGGGAAAGAGCAAGAAGGGGCAGCACAAGACAAAAGCCCCAGAAGGAGGAAGGAGCAGGACGGAGGAAGCCGCCCGCCAGCACGGCTTATCCTCACTGCAACAAAATGGAGGGCGGAGGGGCTGTCCACTGGAACAGACCGCGGGTTGGGGCGCTGCTGGAACACGGGGAGCGGCCCCGTTCCTCAGACCCTGCCCAATCCCAGCCCGGGAGCGACAGGTGCCTGGCTCTGTGGCAGGACGTAGGGGTGTAAACCAGAGGCTGGGGCAGGGAGAGCCGGTTCCACACGTCATGACAAGCCATGAGAAGCCTATCGGCCACACCGCAGGCTTTTCCTGGCTTTGAGATGTGCCCACACAGCACTTGAGCTTCCTCCCCTGCTTCTTGGCCATCAAAGTACCACACCGCAACAGCCTGGTTTTACCTCACCCACCTATACCCCCAAAATGCGGATTTAACCTCTGTTTAAAGTCATCCTGAAACTCACGTTCCCTGTTCGGTCACAATTCCAATGGGAAATGGGTGCATAGGGTAGAGCAGCCAGTGTGGGGCTTCAGCTGGAATAGCAATTCCTTCCCACCCTTTAAATAAATAAAATATCCCAGAAAGTCACCACCCATTTCTTGCCTAATTGCTCATCCAGCAGTAGAAAAGCCTGTTTGCCAAGGGCTTTCTCAAGTGCATCCAAGGGATTTTTGCCAGGAATGCTGGACTAATCCCAAGGTAAAACAATGCTCTGTCTGGCTCGGGAGGAACAGCAGGGTTTTTTTTAAACATTGTTCTTGTGTGAGGAATAATTCAGCACCAGACTAGAGCTCAGGCTGCCAGGCACAAGTTAGGATTTGTGAAAAGCACATCTGAAGACTCACCCGGACTCAGATGTCTATGTTAAACTCACCTGGAAATACTCAGGAAACCATCCTGCTTTTCCAGAACATCATTCCCCCAACTGTTAAAACATTACCAAGGACTAAAGTACCACAAGTCCAAGTTCCATCCCCAGAAAGACACACAATTCTGTAAGTTTCCACCACATCTAAACATAACAGGAAAGAAAATTCCCTCTTACTCCATTCCTTGAGAAACATCCCATTCTCCACAGCTGGACATACCCCAAAAAGTAATCCAATACAATAGTCTCAATTTATTTGAAATAATTCGGTTTGAAAACTTTTTAATTTAAAATTTACAGCACACGTGGGGAGGAAACAAGTTTTGTTACAACTAAACGTTATCAGAAGAGTGCTGCAGGGCTGTTGTCTTTAATTTAACACTGTCATGGCTTTATTCAAAACACAGTTGCACAAAATCAGTTACTCCAAAGTTTCAGGAAAGAGTTGGAGAAGGAACCGAACCACACTATATACAGACTGCCATACAAAGAGCATTAAAATAGGACAAAACCTCTACAAAATATAAAACCCACCCTGACGTATTTGCATGAAAAGACCACCCACCAAGCAAAAAAGTTTCAAAAGTTATCTGGAGGCTCTGAATTCCTCGTTAAAAAACGCTGCTGCTGCATGCCGAGCGGAGGGCACAGGACTGGGGATGGTGACATCGGGACAAACAGATTTGTGGGGAGTTGGGTTTGTGAGGGACTCGGGTTCCATGTGGCGGCTGACGCACGGCGCTGTGGGTCTTTGGGAAGTGGGAAGTCTGGCCTAGGGAAGGGCTGTCACCCCTCGGAGCTCAGTCTGTCTGGTCACAGGAGCTGCACTCACTTATCCAAACAAGCCCACTACCCATATCATTTTAATCCATCAAAATAGACTCTTTTTTCCATTTAAAACTAATTTTATCTGCATCAGTAAGAGACAGTTAAGGAAAACCCTGACACACAGGTGCTCTAACGTACACACTTATAAATAACAGGTTTCAATCTAAAAACAATAAGCAAAAGGATGGGAAAACACTTTTTCTCTCAAAGCTGAGCACGGAGTGAGTGCCTCGCCCAGAGCCTCCAGGACATGACAGACACGCACTGACCCACCCAGGACTCATCACAAACACAGGACTCGGTTGTGGCTGCAAAGGAAGTTTTACCACGACTTTTCTAGTGTCTTTAGAGCTATTTCTTAAAAAACACAAAGCCCAAGGAATCAGTTGTTTCCAAGTGCATCGCCACCACCCATCTGACTCTGCTCCAAGGCCAGGAACAGCCAGCCCCACTACACAGCTACAGGAGAAACCCAGAGTTAAGGCTCTAGTTGGGGGAAAAACCACACACAGAGGGAATGGGGGTTTGCAGAACTTCAACCCTGCACGATCTAAACTCCACTGAAGAGTTGGAGGTCACATTGAACTAGTGTGTGAAATTCCTAGGGAACATCCACAGGGAACCGGGCGATGAGGGACTGACTCGCTCAGGCCCAGGAATCTCCCTCTTCCCACTCATGGGCTCTCCCCAGTTTCCGGCAGCTATGGACAGCCAGGACAGATACAAAAATAAGTCTCTGGAATAAAGCTGTGTGTGATATTTGGTTCAGGACCTATGTCAGACAATGTCAGCCAGTGGGATACCATGACTACACTGTGTGAAACCCAGATCAGGACTGAAGGAGGAATGCTGAAGTCGAAACTTGTTTCCAACAGGAAAGATGATACATTGGGGCAGATTAGGAATCATAAAGGCTGCTAGAAAAAAGCTTCTTTGCACGTCCCCCACACTTGCTCCTGACACATCTCTGCAGCCACTCGATAGAAAGCCCCAAATATTCCCAACTGCTACACACAAACTGAGCATTTTGCCTACAGCCAGATTTAAAGTTTAAGAGGTGACGTGCGGAGAAGGGCCAACTTGGGCTCATCCTTCCCTTCAACAGTTCTAGAAAAGCTGAGGGGGTTGGAAAACAACACGCTTGGAGGAGTTACCCGTTCACTTCTGCATCAGAAATGCCTATTTCATCTATTTTATACATTTCATAGCCATGATTGGTGCAGAATTCCCAGAATGACAATGCAAGAGCGAAGTGAGTGAAGGTTTAACAAAGATTTCTAGCAAAAAGGTTTAAAACTACACATTAATTTCTTTGTTAATACCTGCAGTGACAATGGATTTGGGAGAAAATTAATGGATTGCAACCCTTTAAGGATCGCAAGTCTCTGAGTTTGCCAGAATATACCCTTGAAGGAATCTAGTGAATATTCCAAACACTGAACATCAGAGCAAGCACGAAAACAAAAAGATTTTCTGAAACCTGCAGAGGCTTTACCCTGAAACACCCAAAATGCAGAGGAGCCTTAAAAAAAAATAAATCACAGGAGTCACCTTTTAAAAAGCTGAATCATGGGTGTCATGTAGTTGAGGGTTTCCAATTGAATCCCTGGAAAACTTAGCCTAGAGTCAACTGATTTAAAGAGTATAGAATTCCATAAAGCATTTTTCAATTCAGCTTTTTAAGTGTAAAAACTTTAAAATCCTGAAGGAAACTCCCAATATTAAACCCATGCAATATGGGGTTGGACTCGGGGCTAACAATGACCAACACAGCAAGTTCGTACGAAATTAAAGAGCTCCAAAGAAAAGTCTGGTGGGGGGAATTTGCCAATGGCTTCAGTGATTATAGGGCTGAAAATTGTTCTCTACAGAAGGTTCCCTACTGTCTATCAGAGCTTACCTGGAATGATAAAAGGGGCAGGAATAGTAAAACCACACTTCTGCTATAAAAAGTTAACATAGGATTTCTGTCAGGACATCTATGGTACATGGACATACAGAGCTGCATAATCACTATTGCGTCTTCCGTAACTGGAGAGTCTGGTCCTGCAAATTAATCCTCTTCTTCCTCGCCTTCATCCTCGGGCTCTCGTTTCCTCTTCTCCCCTCGGACACCCTCTGCTAAGGAAAGAGGGATGCACACAGCCAGTTATGCAGTGCTCACACAGCACTTCCAGCCAGGTGATGGGAACAGGGGAGTGCATGTGGTGTTCCCGCTGGAACATCACTGTGCAGGCTGCAGCTCCCACTAAAGCATCTATTTGCTGACTGACTTATTCACACAGGCCACACCAAACCAGGGTCAAGCTAAGCACATGATGTTCGGTAGAGGAACTGATGATATTCAGCAGATTGATTAAAAAATATACATTTGAGAACTAAAATGCAAATAACCTTTCCTGCCTCCCAAGCTCCTTCTTTAGAACTGTGAACACCCTGCCCAGCCCAGTGGTCCCTGCAGGTAGCAGGTGTGACATGGTGCCTGCTCTTTCCAGGGACAGACCAGCACCAGGATCCTGCACAATATCCTGGGAGTTTTTCCACAGGAAAAGGCCAGATTCGGGCGGTGCGCTGTGCGCTCTGGTGGTGGGAGCCAGCAGTGCAATGCTGCCCCATCCAATCCATGAATTCCCCAGCAGTCATTCCCTGGCCAATGGCCCATCCCGACTCCAGGGCTGCATTTGTACAAAGTGAAGAATTCACACTGCTCCTTCAGAACTCCCATTTTCTCAAGTGAAAGATCCAGCTCCCAAACCTGCTTCACTGAGCCCAGCATGTGGAGGAGATAGGAACTCAGCTGGGGAGAAATTCTGGGATTTGTCTTTACACAGACATGAAATTTTTAATGAAAAAACGTATTAAAAAATACTCCAGTAAGCCACTTCTTGAAAACAGAACTTTGTCCCTGAAGTGAAATAGCTTATGGAGAAGCCACTTTCAGCTGGATAAAGGGAAAGCTCCAGCTGCTCCTGGCTGTCAAGGCTTTGCCAGCAGAGCCTCTGGTGCACGTGAGGGGTATTTTCAATGTATATAAATAACAAAGTGCACAGCAGAGTCCCACTCCTCTCTGCATCAGAAAACGACAATTCCCAACTGCACAGGAGATAGTGTCTTTCCTTTGGGAAAGCTGTTGTTTCTTTCTCACTTTTATTTTACTTTTGTGCTAATGTGCACATCCCAAACCCACAAAGGCAAAGAATTATAGAGAATCGATTGTTTCAGTCACAACTTGAATATTTAAGCACTTACCTTCTTCCTCCTCATCACCTCCTTCAACATAGTCATCGTCATCCTCTTCATCCTGTACAAAAATTGGGAGACATTTTTACAATTGCTGTTTATCGCAGTCTTGCTTCCACGCTGATCCCAAGCAGAAATCCAGGAATTCCTTGCACTTGCCCTGCCAGGGCAGCCATCGGCCCCAGAGTCTCATTTCTTTGCTTTCCCCACTGTTCACTACCTTAAGCCAGCTCAGAGCAAGTTATTGACAGATTAACCAGGAGAGAGATGCTAGTGGCTCTAAATTTCCTTTGAACCTGCAGCTAGTAAGGGGCTGGAATGAGGAAAAAGTGCACAACAGTATTATGTTCCTAAGTTATTGTGAAAATGACTAAGTTGTTGTGTTGTTTTTTTGTCTTGTTTTAAAGTAGATGGCTGAGAAATGTAAATAAATTAACAGTCAGCTCCAGAGAATTCAACAAACTCAAGTCTTGCTTTTATATCCTCTGTTCAGTGGAATTTTATACACAGGGGAGTGTGACAAGTCAAAATGGGGAAACAGCCCTCCAATATCTGTCCTTGGAATATTGGAATTAAACCCACTCCACATTAACTCCCTGATAGGACAAACTCTTACCAAAGTACCAATAATGACTGGCCAAGGGGTTTCTGATCCAAAATATGGGTGCTGCTGGTGCAGCTCTGCACACAAAACCCCACATCAGGCACGTCCTCCTCTTGAGACCCTGGAGCCATCAGAGGAAAGGGCCCCACCAGGACCCAGGGCTTTACTTCTGCCCAGTAATTTCAGTGTGACCAGTTTATAGCTACAAGATGCTACTCACCACCTCCTAAAAGGCGGCTGTGTTCCATACCCACAGAATCCCGCAGGAGCTTCTTTGCTTCCTGCATTTGGCAGGGTTTGCAAACTTTACCTGAATTTCTTCTTTCATCAGGTACGAAAGACCAACTTCCTCCTCCTCTTCACCTTCCCCCAGATCTGAAGCTCCATCATCTTCATCATCTTCCTCTTCATATTCTCCTGGAGGCCCAGCTTCATTCTCATCATCATCATCATCTTCATCCCCTTCTGCAGCGAAGGACACACATATAGGCCAGAAGTTCAGTTCCATTCACTCCTCTCTGAATATATCAGGGTGGGCTGGCTCTTAATAGGTTTTTCCTGAAGGATTTGGGGATTTTTAATCTTTTTCTAAATCCAAGCAACATATGGGAAATGGCCACAATTGTAACCAAGTTAAACTTTGTCATTTTTTCTCTAAGAAAGACTCCCAGTATTCTTCCATCACAAGCCTTAGGCAAAACTCTCAATGCCTGAAGCAGCTACAAACACAAACTCCTGCCAGCAGAAGGGGCTGACAGCAAGAACAGCCTCCTTAAGGACTGCAACTGAGGTGGCTCCAAAAGGAACTACGTGTGCTTTTGGAACTAAAAATTGTATTATACTGAAACATAGGGTTGAAGTCATTACCAAACCCTGTAAAATTATAATTTTAAATTCAAAATAGTGTGCATGTCCCCTCGCTCTGCATCACTCAGTGGCATAAAGGGCTTTACTGCTGGCGACAACTTACTTTGAGAATACTTGTGTCTTTGCAAAAGTATCTTTAGTCCAATTCCCTTAATCCCAGGTGGCTTCTGCAGGACTGGAACCCTCTGACAGGAATTTTCACTCTGTATCAGTGCATTAATACCAAACACCCACTGGACTCTGCTCTTTAGGAACACGAGCAGAATTGAGCTCGTGTGCTCAGGAAGTCACTGCGCTACACTGAGATCTTTATTCCAACATCCCATTCCTACACCCAGTTTGTTTTGGGAAGTTACCATCATCATCGTCTTCCGAATCTGGTGCCTCGTTGTCCTCCTGATCAAACCCATCCAGGTATGTGATCTGCTGGAGCAGCTCAAAGATGCTGTCCCTGTAGTCCTCAAGGTTTGTAATCTCACAGTTGAACAGGTCAAGGCTCTTCAAGTTCTTCAGATTTTGCTGAAAATAAATGAAAAGGGTTTTTCTCCTTTCTGATCCACCCTCTGTGGTGCTCCCAGTACAGCAGGGTCGCAGCCCAAGTGTAACGTTGGCTAGAGAATTTACTTTGTACCCATCCCTCACTTCTAGTCAGAATTTTTCTCCCTAAAAGTTCAGTCCAAGTTGCTGGCAGTGGCTGAATCCCCAATGAATGTGCTTGTGCAGATCAGCTCCCATGCAGACACTGAACCCCCAGACTCCCCCACACCTTGCAGGTTGGGTTCTGTGTGCAGAGCTCAGTTTTGGACAGAAACCCAAATCATCCAGAAAAATGGGTGAATGGATCACCACTGGCAGCTCTTTCCTCTCCTTCACTGATGACCCACTGCTGTTGCTCTCTAGGTTTGCTCCTGGCTGTATCACGCCCATGTCCAAGTCACTTCACAGGTTAATTAAAGCTCATCAAACACACCTTAATGAACAAGCACAGGGGGATCAGCATGACACACACTGGCCACTTTTCCTTCAAAGACAAAACAAGCCCAACAATCTCTGGTTTGGGACATCCCATTTCAACATAGAAGCCTGTTCCAGCAGTGGGGTTATACATGCTGTCTTATAACCACAGCATCGAGTCCATCAAACCAGGACCGACCACAAGACTGACAAACATTTGTACCAATCCACTGCAAATGTATTAATGGATTCTTGATTTAAAAAAAAATTACTAAATTCCCCAGAGCTCCTCCCACTTCATACTCACAAGAGCTTCCACAGTGCCAAGATCTTTGATTTTGTTGCCACTTAGATTTAGATATGTGAGATTTGGACATCGCTCTGCGAGGACCTCCAGGCCTCCAGAAATGACATTGTCGCTCAACTCCAGCTATCGTACAGAAAAAAAGGAATTACACAGTTGGATTTTAAGCCTTAGTTTCAGCTGCATCATTGTTATTTGTTCTCCCTTTAAGCGCTTAATCACTTTTGAAGAGTCACCCAAGTTAACAAGCTTTGGCTGTCAAAAAGTTCCTTTAAGTTGAGAATTATAAACTACTCCTTGAAGTCTCATGGGTTTGGTCACCTCAGTTTGAAGTTGCTAGGACTGGAGTTTGGTGCCAGCAATGGGCAACCCAAGGGCCTCTTACCAAGGCCCCGTGCTCAGCAAGGCATGGCCAACCTTCACAACGTCCACTGCCAAGCAGTTACTGCCCCAAAAGTTGTTGACCAAGCCCAACCCGCCATACTTAAGTGGAGACACCCAAAGCAATTTCAGATCTTAGGCCCATGAAGCACCATCAACGTCACACAAGTCCAACTGTGAGTGCTGCAAGGTGCTGCCGTGACTTGTCACTCATGACTTTGCCTTTCCAAAGTGCCGGCAGCCAGGAGGTACCCACCTTCCGGAGCTTACTCAACGTGGGGAGCTTGGCCAGCGACGTCAGCTCGACATTGGCCATGCTGAGAAACTGGAGTTCCTTAAAGGAGTCATTGAGCCCTTCAATTTCCCCGTTGCTGGACCGGCAGTTATCGAGCACCAACTCCGTCACCTGCAAAGAGGCCACCAAGGAACATGGGGATGTCACAACAAGGAACCCCCACATTCACCTGAACCCCAACCTAGGGACGGGGCAGTGGCTGCTAGTTTGGGGCTTGGTTTAAAATCAGACCAGACTTGTGCCCTGAAAGCACCAACACCCACCTAATTAAAAAATTATGCAGCAGTTTCCCTTCCCCCAAGCACATGTCAAGCTGCAAAAACTGCCACCTGACCCCAAAACTCCGCTGATGGGATACTGGTCCAGCTCCCTGCAGCACTGCTTCAGCCAGGGCGCATCAGCTGCCCCGTACGCAGCCAACTGCTGACTTCTCCTCAAATCTCATCATTTAACTGTGCGTAATCAAACTCATAAAACCAGCTTCTCTCTGAGCCCAAAACCTTCTGACTCCAAATCACTTTCCCAGAGAGTTCTGCAGGTTAATCGAGCCTAAATAATTTCCTCTTGCCAAAGCCACTCGATAATCAATACAGGTTGCGTACTTGGAGAAGCAGTGATGAGGAGCAGGCAATTAATTTTAAATTATTTTATCTTGAGTGGAACATCCACTCATTAAAGGACAGGCACAAGGTGACTCTTCCCTTTCCCTACATGCTAACAAGATTTTGGGAGTGCTGCAGACCCTGAGCAGTACTGAGCCAGCTCCTCACTATTACTTTATTTTTTCCACAAAAAAACCCCATTATTCCATACAAACACCGAGTTTTAAGGAAAGCTGTTTGGGGAGGGGGGTGGTTTCCCAACTTCGTCCCCAGCAGCTGTAAGCTGGCAGCGCGTGGAGGCCTCACCGGTTACCTGATAACTACGAACACGACTGAATAGATTAAATCAACAGTTTTGGACACCTTTTTCCCCCCAAAACCGCGTGCGCCAGGTCAGGGAAAGCGAACATCTCAGGACTTTACTCCTGGGGCGAGCCAGGCGCTGGATTTCCTCAGTGGGAAACTGGAAAGCGATGCTCCAGAGCCACGCGTCGGGCCGGGGGCCGCTCCACGCGTGGGGTCGGAGAGGCGGCGGGGGCAGCGCGCGGCCCCGCCGCGCACGTGCGCTCCCGCGTTTCCAGGGGTTTGGGGCTTTTTTTTTTTTTTTTTGGCTCTTTCCAGAGAAACGGAAAGTTGGAAGCGCGGGGGGACGCGGGAGGCGTGTGAGGACCCCACGGCGCGCCCGGCGAGGCGGCGGACGCGGGAAACAACGTTAATTAACACTAATTAAAGGCGCCGGGATGAGCGACGGGCCGCGGCCAGGGCCGCCGCCGTGACCTGTTTACTGCGGCCGGCGAGAGTGGCGGATTAACAGCAGGGGGAGCCGGGTACGCTGCGCCCCCCGGGAACTTCGGGGCACCCCGAGGGAGGAGGCGGAGGGGGAACGCGGGAGGGCCGCGGGTCCCGGGGCCGCGCCGGAAGCGCCGCCCGCGCCCCGCCGGGCCCTGCGCCACGGCTGACCCAGAT
>WBMZ01001908.1:0-19674 GCA_013400975.1 Atrichornis clamosus | reverse complement strand
CCCTGTCCCTGTCCCTGCGCTGCTCCTGCCGCCGCAGCACTTTGTTCTTTGTGAAAAGCAGGATCCACAGCCGCTCTTTGTGCCGCCGATTTGAATTTGACCCTTTCCAACACCAAAAATCGATATTCCCGGGGAGAAGCAGTGGGTGCTATTTTTCCAAGGCCTGTTTACAGCGGAGCAGTCCTCGAGGCAGATGTTATCTCGCGGACTTTACCAAATTTTACAAAGCATTTTCTGAGCACATAATGACAGTATTATCTTTGTCCACCTGCTGAGAGGAGCGGTGGGCTCACAATAAATATTGGCTTCCAAGACCGGCGAGTCAGAGTCCGTCTTATCTGTCCAGATGGGGGGAAAAAAGGCCCTAATTTACATCCCAGAAAGCACTGGGGTGTGACAAAGGTCATCGGCTGACACTGTACCCTCAACTGGGATGAAAATATGTGAGTCAAGGCTGCATTGTTTGAAGGGGAGACAGTCCCTTCCAACAGCTCCTGCCACCTCCTCTGCTCTTGCAGCCCGTGCCCATTCATTCCATGGCATTCCCTGGCTGGGAGAAGGCAGGGCTGTGTCAGGACGTGCCTCCAGGGCTGCTCCAGCCAGGGCGATTTGGTGGGTGGCAGCCAAAGGCAGTCCCACACGGCACTGCCCTATCCCTGCCCGGGAACATCCCTGCTCCTGCTTACGAAGGAAGTGCTTCAGCACCTTGCTCTGCTGAAATCCCGGGTGGCAATGCCAACCAGAGGGAGGGGCTCGGACCTCGGGAATGCCATCCCCTTGGATTAGCAGAACGTCCCAGTGCAAAGGACTTGTTTCCACCAGCATTCCTCCAGCATTCCCAGCTCAGCCAGGAGCTCTCTCCTACTGCTCCACTTGATTTCTCAGAACATGCCACGTTCACACAGCTCCTTTCCCTTGAGGAAGCACCTCCACACGTCAGTGACGGTGAAGATGGGAGCAGATCCATGGTTTTGGCCACCTCCCATGGACCTGTGGGACCTTGCTGCTCCTGGCTGGGCTGCTCCCTCGGTTTCCTCCATTTCCTGGAAATTTTCTGGGTTTTACCAAATACTGCACAATTAGTGAGTTAGCTAATGAGGCAGTTCTAGCCAGCTTCCCTCTCATCTGAGACCCAGCAGGATCCTCCCTGTTCTGCCTCTCGGCACCAGATCCAGCACAACCTCCGTGGTGCATCCCGGGGGGCCGAGCCCATTATGGAGCGACGGATTCCTGGAATTAGTCATTAGATTAAGGTACATGGCCCTGGAATTAGCAAAGGCACTGTGACGCTGAGGTGGGACCTCAGGGGTCCAGAGGAGCTGAGTCAAACCAGGGGTGAGTGCTTTGCTCTGAGAGGCCAGGGAAGCTCCGGCCACTGGGATGTCACTGTGGGAACGTGTCCCACTGCCCCATTAAAATGACAAAAAGACAAAGAAAAATGGGCAGGGAATATAAAATCATTAACACAACTCCTAATACAGTGGGAGAAATGTCAGTAGGGATGCTGAGCTAATGGGCCAGTCTCCTCCAAACTTTTATTGTCCCTGAAGTTTCAAATAATGCATCGCCTTCAGATCCCAGTGTCCCTCCTGCCGTCAATCCGTGATTCCCTGTTCAGCACAAGGCAGGTGCTAAATCCGAGACGCTCCCCCTTGTCCACACGTTCTGCAGGTAGTGATTGAGCCAGGATTTATTTATTAGCCAAGCCGTGATTGATTTAGAGGAGATTTGCTTGCTGGAGTTAATTACAAGCAATAACTGGCTGTGCCGGCTGCCCGGGAAGCCCGGCTGCTGCTCCGGGGACAGCAACGCCACCGAGGCAGGGACATCCTGGTTTGTGTCTGTTCACCCCGTGGCTTGGGATCAACTACCTGGGGCACATAAAAGAGTTGTTGCCAGCAATAATCACCCTGATTCAATCAAGCCCCGCCGTGGTTGTGGGGATGAAGGTGCCTGTGTGACCAGGAGCTGCTTTGTTTCCATGTCACGGAGCTTCTGCCCTCAGCATGAACAAACTGAGGCCTGGAACGCTGAGCTGAAATAGATTTGTCTGAAAGCCAAACAAGTGAGGACCCAAACAGCTTTTCCAAGAGGAAACTCGAACAAACCACTTAAAAAAACCCCAAACAAACAAACACACACACCCCCCCCCCGCCCCCGCCCCTAACAGCTTAAGCTCTTTAAATTTCATCTCCCCAGGCAAATCCTTGAATGTTGAGTGTCAGTCCCAGGGTTTTTTACATCCTCATTATCACCCTATAAACTCTAAGGGGAGGGATGTTTCCTGTCCGGGCAGTTGGGTTTGTCATGGAAAAGCTGACCCAGCCAGGCAGGAGCAGGGTTCCCGCTGGGAAAGCATCCTGGCATGAGCGTTCCAGGGGCACCGCCGTGCCCAGCGGTGGCACAGGGTGTGCACAAGCCGCGGGTCACCCCAGGAGTGACACGAGCGCGGCTGCCGGGCTCTGTCCCCTCCGGTGGCTCCCGGGGATATCACTCTCTCACGGGGTGTTAATTAATTAATTGTCTCTCCCTCGTTGGCTGTTCGGGTCAGGCTCCCAGACGATCACAGTGAGAGCACCCCGGGGAGCCCTTTGTTCTGCAGAGGTGAAAAATCGTACCCACAAAAAGAGTTCCCCCTGCGATCAATTCCCTCTAACAACTTTATTGATTAGCTGCAGCAACATCTCCCATTTATTAATTATGAAGAAGAAGATGTTCCAGTGACTCCTTAAAGTTAACTGGTGTGCTTTCCCTCTCCCCCAGCCCAGCCAGGACTGTCCAGCCTGGCACAGCTGCCCAGAGTGGAGTCCCCATCCCTGGAGGGATTCAAAGCCGTGTGGATGTGGCACTTGGGGACGTGGGTTAGTGGCGGCCTTGGCAGTGCTGGGGAATGGTGGGACTCCGTGAACTTCAAGGTCTTTTCCAACTTCAGTGATTCCATGGTTCTTCTGTGCCCTCCTTGTTCCAGGACCCCAGAGCTGACACCTGGCCATGGCTTTGTGTCCCTGCAGCACTGGGACCAGGTGCTGGCTTTGTCCCAGATCCTCTGCACAGGGGACAGCCGGGATGTCTCCATGGCTTTTGTAGTTTGGAATTACTGACAACAGAGGTGACAAATCCCAGCGCTGGGACCAGGAGTCACTTACACACAGGGAAGGGGTGCTGGGGTGGTTTCAACAGCCCAAACGAGAGATTGTCCCTGTCCTTTGCTGTGGAGCTTTCCCAAGCAATGAGCCTGGCTCCAGCCTGGCAAGGGGCTGCTCCCGCCTCTGCTCCAGCCTCAGGAAAAAGCCACCCCCAAAATCCTGATGTCACCAGGGCGTGAGGGGCTCATAAACCACCCTCACACTGTGCATTAAAAGAAGGAGTCAGACGAGGGCAAGGAAGCCCAGGAGCAAGCTGGAAGGAGGGGTGAGGAAGGAAAAGGAAGGTCAGAAAGACGGTAATTAAGGAAATGCAGCAAAGAGAAATTATACAAGAGAGGATTAGAAATGTACAATTGGTGTCGGTACCTGGGGCCATAAATCACCTGGAGCGGGAAGGAGAGCGCTGAAGGGAACCGAGGGGTGATGGTGGACTGATTATGAATTTGAAATATGGCACGTTGGCAAAAAATCCACCACGATTTATCTTCTGTCAGCGGCCATCCCGGGAAGGTGGCAGCCGTCCCCACACAGCCCTTCTGAGACCGAAACTCCAGCGCAGAATTGATTTCCCAGCCTGCCAGCCTGCACTCGGCTGGAGCTGCTAACAAATAACACAGGGAGGGGAAAATTAGGGAATCAAAGAGATCGCAGTCACGGGAAAACAGATGGATCGAGCACACCCCCAGCACAAGGGATGGAGGACAGGGATTTGGGTACCCCAAACTCTGTTTACACCCTGTAAGCCAACAGGACCTGGGTGACTGCCCAAAATAAGCCTTTAGCGCGGTCACGGGTATGTAAAAGTTTAATAACTGGGATTTGCAGTCCTACCCACACACACAGTGATTGCCAGTCCTAGGGAAAGGTGAAAATCTATACTTTTTGCAAATATCTAGACCTAAAAATAAAAAGAGGATACAAATCATAGCAATATGGAGGGGTTAGTTCGAAGGTGAATTAGATCTCTGGATTAAAATATGAATATGTGCTGTGTTTGCAAACCCGAGCCCAAGCTCCCAAAGCCTCTCCATGGGCACAGTGAGGGGAGCAGGGCCGGGGCCGTGTGGGAGCCAGCCAGGAGGGCCTGGGAAGGGCTGGAAATGCTGCAGTGCTGGTGGGAGGCAAATCAGGAGCCTGAGAAAAGCTCCAGAAGGATCTGCTGGCAGGAAGCATAAACCAAAAATAGGCAGTGGCAGGAATCAAGTCGAGAGTGGGGAAAATGGAGACGGCGATCAATACCTGGAGACCAGAAACAGAGAGGACTGTGAACAGTTTTTGTTCCTGACCTATGCAACCAGGGGCTGAGCTGAAAACCTGATTTCGCTCAGACGAATCATAGGCACAGCTTAAAAATGTCTAAAAATGAAACATGTAAATGAGGGCATCCACTGCAAGGTCTCCCTGTGCCTTTAGCACTCCTGAGCTGCTCCCAGAGCCGGGATGGGGAGCCTGAGCCAGGGGAAGGGGACCCTGGGGCATCTCTGCCCAACCACATGGACACAGCCCAGTTCAGGGATCAGGGAATGTGCCTCTGTCCCAAGACAGTGACCGGCTGCTGCTGCTGCTGCTGCCCTGGGGTGGCAGAGGGGGCACGACCTGTGGGTCCGAGGGGTCCGGGCTGGGTGGGAAACAACCGTTCTCCAGCCCATCCATGGAACGAATGAAACAAGCAGGGAATTGCTCGAAGCTGGAGATGCATCATCCCGCAGAGTGTAATCCCAGTGCAGGGCCTGCTCCCAGATGCCGAACACCTCAACCAGCCCCATTCCCATGGCAGGCCAGACCCCCAGCCTGGGACCCCACAGCCTCTCCAGGACACTTCGCCACCCTCGCCACTGGGAAAACTCCCCACATACCCTATAAAAATTAACCTAATTCTCCCCTGCACTTCACTTCCCCAGCAGCAGTGAGAGCCCAGCAGCAGCGCAGCACCTCAGTTCTCCTGCTGTCCTACTTCCACACTGGCTCCATCTGGGAGACCAGGAGGTCAAGGCAGAGGCTGTTCGGCAGTGCCGAGGCCTCCCTGGCATGGCCAGGATTAGAGCCAGGCGGTCCCAGGGTTCAGGGTCCTTCCCCTGCGCACGAGGGTCCTGCTGGAAAACAGATGGTGAGGAAAAATGATTGGAGGAGGAGATTAATAATAACACTGATAGAAAACCAGATCGAAGGGATCAGGGCATAGAGGAGCGATAATTTGGTGCCTTGCGGGAAATGAGGAGCACAGATGCTTGCCTAAATTTGGGGATTAGATTTTGTAGCCTAAAGAAGATAATAAATGAAATTATTATGGCATTAAAGTGCTGGTCCCCCGTGGACAAGCAGGTTGGCATTAAGAGCTGGGAATGAGGGGACAGGTCAGTTTTAGGGCACCCCATCCAAGTTGTCTTCTGATTGCTGAGAGGTGCTTTAGCCCAGGGAACATTCCTTCTTCAGGGGATCCATGTGCATAGGACAAGGATCCTTTGGTCATAATTGTCCAGGAAAGTTTAGCAAAAAAATGCCTTTTTTTCCCCTTTTTTTTCTCTGGCTCATGCACTATTGGGGCTTTGGGAAAGTCGTGGCATTTTAGTGGGTCAGAGGCATATGGCAGTGAGGGAGCTCCAGGGACACCTTGCCGGAGGAGCTGGAAGGGGAAGGATGTGTGGAGCCGCCAAGCCCAGGCTGCTGTGGCAGGAGCGCCCTCGGCTCAGCCGCGTCCCCACCCTCCACTCTCAGAGCTGCCCTGAAGCAAGAGGTGCTTTTCCTTCTGGGCTTTTTCCTGGCTTTTGTCCCAAACTTTGAGCCCGAGCGGCACCAGAGCTGTACCTAAGGTGGTAACCCAGCCCATCTAGGGGTGCCTGAGGCCGGTGGAGGTCTGGGGGTTCCCCCGTGCCCGGGAATGAGGAGGAATGCGCTGCCCCTGGGATCCGGAGGGTCGATCCCTGAATCCCTGCTTTTTCTCCTTGGAATTGGCACACAGGGTTACCACGAAGATCCGGCGCTGCCTGGGGTCCCTCTGCGGCGGCCCCTCTGTTTATCTGTGCTGGAGTGAAGGAGTTTCCCGTGGAGAAATGGTTAATGATGTCCCGAAAAGATGAGGAGGGAGGAGGCAATTCCAGCCGCTCCTCACCGCGCTGTTCCCGCTCGGGCAAACACAGCGGCCCCTCTGCGGGAGAGGGATGCGGCGTGGGAGAGCCTGGGAGCCCGGGAGCAGCAGGAGGAGGAGGAGGAGGAGGAGGAGGAGGTGGGGGAGGAGGAGGAGAGGGAAGTGCTTTACGAGGGGAGCCTCTCGTCTCGACGCACAAATATCTAAAAACTATTAATTTCGGGCAGCAGCTAGGAAGAAATACATGAAAGGGAAATTGATTTCTATTTAAATGGAATGTTTTCATCACCTTTTTTCAGAGCATGAACATTCATCTCTGGGTACCTGTGCTAATTGATTTCAAATGCAATTCAAGACAATCACTGTAGAATCATAAATCTGGGGGCCAAGAAGGGAAAGGAGGGATATCAGCAAGGCTGGGAAGAGGGGCAGCCCACAGGCACAGGGAGCAGGTCGGCCAGCCTGTCCCAAAGGCAGGAGGCACATCCAGCCTGGAAAAGGTGGGCACAGTCCCATTACAGCAGTCGTTTGGGGATCAGGGAGGTTTATGGATAATACTGAGGGACCTGCTAATCCACATAAACTCTCGGGGAGAGAGAGATTACCGGGGAGATGGGGCACAACCCAGGAAAGGAGCCGAGCATCCCAGGGCTGGGAGGGACCTTAAGGACAACCCAGTCCCGCCCCCTGCCATGGGCAGGGACGCCTTCCACTAGGGCAGCTTGCTCCAAGCCCCATTCCAAACACTCCCAGGGATGCAGGGACCAGCCTGGCCCAGCAAGAGGAGCAGGCAGAGAGTGGGAGAGCTGGGAGGGCAGCAGGAAAACCTGCAGCTGGATTCAGTGTCACGTGTGATGTCCCAGGAGGGCACCGCAGAGGAGACCACTCTGGGAGCTGAAAAACATCCAGCTTTTAGGTGTTTATCCTCAAATAAATAATGGAACATGATACCCCAAAAGCTGCTGTGGGAAAATGGGCTAATGGAAGCCCTGGGTAAATGTGGGGGAGGCGGAGGGGAGCTGCTCCTGCCTCAGCATGGGGCACTTGTAGCCAGATATTGCAGTGCTACAGCCTGTTGTGGTACTCAGGGCTCAACAGGATGCTGCAAGCTGGGGGGAGAGCAGAAAATAGCCATAAAAATTACCTGTGAGCCAAAAATACCCTGCACAGCACCCGGCTGAAAGAGCCTGACGTGTTTAGCTCGTCAAGAAAAGAGGGGAAAATGCCCTGATTACAGGATATGGGAACTTGTGCAGGAAAAATTGACAGAATAACAAGGCCTCTTTAACCTGAGGCAGCTCCACAAGGAAAGAGTCCCCAAATTGGAGCCATGGGGGGAGCTGGGGGAGCTCTTCCCCACTGACACGGGCACAAGCTCTTGGGCACGAGTGGGATTAATGAGTGAAATTCCAAGGCCTTGGGTGAATGGACAATCTATGAATTCAAAATGGCACTGTAGGATAAAGGCACAAGAGCAATATTCATATGGGGTCATCTCCCCATTTATGCTGCACTGGTTTGACTGGTTTGATTCCAGGCTAATCCGAGCCATTTCACACGTCCCTGGGAAGCGGATGCACGTGGCCAGTGCCCAAAACAGAGATGATGCTGCAAATTCTCTGTTCTTTGGCTCTCTCCGCTACTGGGACAGAGCTGGGCATTTTTGCTGGACCTTTCTGAAGCAGTTTTTATGGATATCATCTTTTCCCAGGACCTGTAACCATGCCAGGGAGAGGGCCAGAGCTCCAAACCCACCTCCAAACCACCTGGAACTCTTATACTGATGCAGCTGGGACCGTACGCAAAATCAACCCAGTGAAATAATGGGCAGTGGACAGGCAGAGACCGTGGAAAGGATATTGATTGGAGCAGGGTCTCTTTTCTGCACAGCACAGTGAGCTCAGAAGGGCTGAGCTTCGGGTAATTTCTAGCAAATTATGTGTTGTACATTGTTATTTGTGGATCCTGGAAATCAAACCGGAGCATCCGGGGCTTTTGTCTAACAAGCCCCTGTAGCTACAGCCAGTGGCTGGTGCCTTTAGAGAGGGATAAAAGCAACAAATCAGCCTCACAATAAAATTAAACCCAGGGCATTTGGCAGCAGTGGGACGTGGGGTGCAACCCCCGGCAGCACTGGTTCTGTATGTAAATCCTGCCAGGAAAACCTCATGGAACCCAAGTGGAATGAAGTTTTCCAGGTGCAGAGGTGCGAGGTGGGATGGGGGACACTGCCACAGCCACAGGACAGCTGGGATCAGCAGCTCCTCCTTGCCATCCGCACGCCAGCCTGATGGAAATAGACCTATTTATTTATAATATTTACTGGAGCTGCCAGCACTTCCTGCTGAAGGATTTGGAGGCAGAGCACATCTGTCCGTGGCAGGAGGGATGGCAGGAGCCCTGCCAGCCCCAGCTCCCAGCTCCACAGCCCCGGCATCCCGGCTGGCTTCGCTCCACCTGCCTCCCGCACGGGTAACAAAGAGATTTCAGCACCGGTTCAGAGGTGGGGAATTTGATCAACTGGCTCGTATTTTTAAATGAACAAATGATGCTTCATCGTGGCCATGACAGAGGGCTCGGTGCTGCTTTACAGTAATCTATGCCTTCTCTAACACACGGCTCGCGATCCTGGCCGCCGGCGGATGAAGGATGGAGGAGCAGGCAAAAGGTTAATAGAGCATTGGGCCTTTTTTAATTGAAAAAATGACTGAGGGACCATGTAGCAGAGCGAGCAGTAATATTATTACAGGCTGTAAGTACTGTTCCAGAGACTTACTGTTCATCTGGGAGCAGAGTAATGAGCGCCGGGCTGCGGCTCCCGCCTCGGCCGGAATGCCGATGGCTTGCCAGCAGGAGCCAGCTGCCTTGGGAAAGGGATAGCATTGCCTCAATGTTTGTCTTCCTTTGCAAACTTTGAGAGTGGCACGGTGCTGCAGGAGGAAGTGCCCGGGATGGCTGGCACAATGGATTCCTCCAGATGATGCCTCGGCACTGTCGTACCGGAGCAACATCAGGGCGCGGAGGGGCTGGGCTGGGATCTGTGGGTGGGGCAAGGGGATGCAGGGAGCTGCCTCCTGATCCAACCTGTGTGGCACAGGGTGCAAAGCAGCACAGCTGTGTCCATCTCAGGAAGTTACAGATGTTTGTACCGCCATGGATGGGGCCCTGTGTCCTTCCCTGGCACTGCTGGTGCTTCCTGCTGCTGGCCCAGCATGGGGCTCAGCACCACGGGATTCCTGCACTGGGACGTCCCTGTGCTCCCAGCGTGGGTGTCCTGGTTGGGATTCACAGCACAGACCTGCTGCTCAGCCCTGACATCCCGGGGAGCTCCATGACCCCGCAGTGCCATCTGCTCCAGAGGTCAGGAACAGGGATAAAAGGCACATGGGAGAGCCCGTGAGCAGAGAGAGGAAGAGGGGGAGGAAGATCACCTGGAGAAGCTGGCAGACAAGGGGAAATGACATTTTAGCCCACAGGGATGAAGGGAAGCCCATCCTAGAAGGACTTGGGCGACCCTGGGCAGGAGGTTTGTTCCAGAGCCGGGGTCAGTGGCCGGCTCAGCGGAGCGGCTGCGGCGGGAGGCCCGGCAGTGCCGACAGGGCTAATGGATGAGGAATTGCCATCGGAGCGCTGTGTCATCCCGAGGAGCCGAGCTCGGGGCTGGCGGGAAGCAGGGCTGTTAAACAGGCTGTGGCGGCACTTTGGGCTGCCAGGATTTATGCTCCAGAGGAGCAGCTCTATCTGTCATCTGTGAAAAGCCTCATTTACAGAGAGACTCCGTCAGGAAAGGCAATCAGCCTGGAACCTGCTACGCTCGGAATTTATAACTGCTCTGCCAGGGAGAGCTCATCCCTCCCTTCTGCAGGAGCCTGACAGGAGCTGCAGGGACCTCGCCTGTCCCTAGGAATGGTGTTTGCTCCCACAGGGAGTCCCCAGCATCCCCCTCAAAGAGCTCCAAGTCTGGAGAGTGAAAATGGTGGTGGGGAGACCCATCTGTGCACAGCTGGGAATGCCTCCATCAGGAATACACGCACCTGTCTCCAGCAGGCAAAAGGGAATCCTCATGGGAAAAAGGCAGGGAAAAGGGAGGGAGGTTTTGCCTCACCCCTGGGCCTGGTGATGCTCCTGGGCTTTGCCTCTGGTGCAGAGGAGGATTTCCAGCTGTGGGCGTTTGCAGTTGGGAAACCACGGAATCTCAGTGATTTGGATTGGAAGGAACCTTAAAGCCCATCCAGTGCCAGACCCTGTCCTGGGCAGGGCCACCTCCCACTACCCCAGGTTGCTCCAAGCCTCTCACCACAGCCTGGCATGGATGACTTCTCCTTCCCAGGATCACAGGGATGCCTGGGGCCCCCAGCAGGGCACAGCACCTGCGAAGATCTGCTCTGCTGCCAGGAGCAATGGATTGTTACGGCTGCACAGGCACCTGCACCAGCAGAGCCCACACTCATCCAGTGCTCTGGTCCTTCCATGATGGACCTCGGAATAAAGCCCCTGACTGACGGATGGATCACTAACATCATCATTTGTGCTGCATTTTCCTCCCCAGTGGAGGATGAGCTCCAGTTACTCCCATCCATCTCATTCTTTCAAGTCATCTTCATTCTGCAATTTCCCCTCACCCCGAAAAGAGTCAAAGATCGATTCTCTGCTTTCCAATTTCAGCCGGGGAGAGGGAAGGAGCCCGGGGAGAGGCAGAGAATGCTTTTTGCCTCTCCCAGCACGTGCCTCTCCGTGTTCCTCCCCGTTCGGAGCGTGAGCATGGCTGGCTGGGTATTGATCCCTCCCTGGGAAGTGCCGCAGCTCCTGCCTGCACCCTGACCTCCCGCTCACCTGCCACAGCCTAAAACGCTCTGCGAGGCAAAAAAGGCGTTTTTCCCCTCAAAAAGCGGAAGGCTGTCCCAGCCAGGACAGCAGCCTGCAAGCCCAGCCATTCTGCAGCAGCACAGGAAGGAGCTGGGAATAAATCCCAAAAGGAGAAGGGTGGGCCCTGCCCACATCTGCAGTGAGTTGTGTCTGGTCTCGGCTGCCCTGTGCAGGTTCATGGCCAGAAATTCAGACACCCACCCATGCAACACTGTAGAGCCAAATATCTTCCCCACAGTGTGGTCACTGTCCCACTAAACCCACGCTCTGATCCACCCCTGTTGTGCCCCGTGCCACGTCTGACAGCAGATCTGATTTTAGGTGTCATGCAGCAGGTGTTTCGTTACCAGAGACATGGGCTAAATGGCTTTGTGTCTGGGAGGGAGCGGTTCGGATGCACCTTGGCTCCAGGAGCCTCCAGTGCTGCTTCCCAAACTGCCTCTCTGATAACAGGTGGGTTTACAAACGTTGCTAAATGAGAGGCATTCAAACCAGGGCTGGTTTTCCCACCTGATCAATAGATCCGAAAGGAACGACGCCAAATGCCCTGAGTTATTGTGCAGCACTGATGGCTGTCAGGACAACGGGAAGAGCAAAGACAAATACACACCTTTGCCTCGCTTATTACTTTAAGCCTTTTATTATCATTATTATGGGTGATTAAAAATCCCATTAATCAGATGCTAAACAGATTAAGCCCTATGAATTAATTTGCTGGAAATAACTAAGACAAACATTCTGTGCAGAGCTCATTTAATGAAATAGAAGCTGTTTATCTGCAAAATTAGGGCTTGAGCGTAGCTGAGCTTGGGCTGGAAAAATCCAGTACCATGTGGGCACGGCGGGCGCAGGCTGGAGCCAACGCCGATTTTTTACCCATTCTAAGTAAAAGACAAATCTTGCTGTAAGTAATTTATCATACATTACACAAAGAGCTCATTAGCGAGGGCTAGAAAATAAAATTACAGTCAGTTAGGAAATAATTCCTTGATTTAGTGTGTAAGGAGAGGAGGCTGAAGGACAGGGGCCGCGCGTGCTGCTGACGGGAGCTCTGCTGGGGAGGGGGCTTAGCATGGCCGTGCCTATTCCATTGTCCATCCCTAAGGAAGCTGGGCCTCCTGCTGCCCTCACTCTGCACCACCCTGATGGGCCCGGAGCATCCATGGTGGGAGCAGCAGCAGCAGGACCTGGAAAAGGAGATCTCTAAGTTATGTGTTCTGGGAAGCAATTTCATTACGGTGTTAGTTCATTATCAAGACTAATTGCTGGCACTTTTTTAATGACTCTGTATCACACAGTTCCACCTGGGGTAGAAGAGTTTAATCTGTGGTGAAATAAATAGGAGAGCCGTGAAGCCACGGCAATGTCCTTGTCCTGAAATGATCCAGCTGCTCCTGCTGCCATCCCAGCCCTGGGGTGACCGACATCCCGATCTCCAGGGCATTTCCCTGGCTCCTGAGCAATGCTCCTCTGTTAAAAAAGAGCTTTGCAGTCCCGTATCCCACGCCTAAAGCATCAGCAGGGACAAGTGGACCTTCCCTGTGCATCCATTTATAGCCTTCCCCAGAAACTGCCTATGGAATTACTATTTCTTGTGTCTGTTTCAATAAATGGGTGTGTTTGTTAGTGCTGTTGAAAGTTCTGCGTTTGGCCTTTTTAAGTCATTTGATTAGGAAGTAGAGAGAATATTTTAGCAGCAGAGAAGGCTCTCACAATCAGCACTAGGAGGAATAATCCAATTTTCTTGGCAAAGAAGGGCAAGGGTCCTCCTAGGAGGTCAAAGCTCCCTTAGCACAATTAGAACTTTAATTAATGAAATTGGTGGAGCCTCCACTAGCAGAAGCAGCGTATTTGTGCAGTTCTGGGAGTGGAGACAGCAGCTCCCTGTGCCACTGGCTCTCCCGGGCACACCCCAGGCCCCCCACCCCTCTGTGGTGGACATTTATTCCAGAAACGCAATTTTTGGGCTCTTGGTTGAACATCAAGAGCCTGACTGGCCTCTCCAGCAGCTCCGTAAGGAGCAGCACGACTCAGAACTCGCGGTGTGTCGTGCTGTTCAGACATGCTGTCTGCAATTAATATTGCATAATGGCCTCCTGATTCCTAAATTATGTATTTCTCCTTCTCAGCATCGTGTGGTTTTTTTACAGGTTAATTATTTTCCATCATTCTGCCTTTAGCAACAGTCGTCTTAATTAAGGGGGCCAAGTTCCGCTCTCATTCCTGCCTGGCAGATCCTAATGAAATCAGTGGAGCCGTGCGGTGTAAATGGGAGAGGGATGCCGGCCATCTAGTAAGAGTAAAATGTTGCTTCTCTTGTTGATTAACGCATAAAATTAAGCCGGGCTCGGTGTCCGGCTCCCTGCAGGGCTCGCTCCGGAGCTCCCTCTCGCGGGGGCTTTGCCGTGGGCAGCCCCGGCCCCGCTCGCCGCCCGGGCGCCGCAGCTCGGCCACCTCCGCGGGCCCTGCGTGTCCGGCCTCTGCTTTGGGGGGTTAAAACGTGGCACAAATTTGCAGCAAGAGCGCGGGTCACTGCCAGCCGTCCCTCCCGTGGCTCCGGACAGGACCGTGCGGGTGGTCCCTGTCCCGGTGCTCCAGAGCTTTGCCCGCAGGCAGCTCCTCCAAAGCCGGGTGCTGTTCTCTTCCGGGGATCAAACACCTGGGGGAGGAAGACGATTTAAATCAGCCAAGAGCCCCACCCCTGGCAGTGCCCCCCGGCTCATTCCCTGCCTCCCCACACGCTCGGCTGCTGGCACCGAAAGGGCTGATCCCCAAGTATTCCTCCCTGGCTTGCATTTCCTGACAGCCGAATATTAAACCAGGCCCAGGCAGCCATGCAGGGGAGGCTCCAATAAGTGGATCCACATGCAATATTCATGGATGGCTTCAGAATAGTTACAGATCCATCACACTTGGCAGCGGGATGGCGCGAGCTCCTAATGCTGCTCTTAAGCACCTTCTTGAACCCGAGCCCTGAGGGTGGGTGACCGCCTGGAGCCGGGGCCGCCAGCACCGTCCCCACTGCTGGCATGTCCCCATCTGTCCTTCAAAGCTCCTGCCCACTCCACAGGCCCCCTCCCACCTCCAGGGAAGCCCCAGAAAGTCTTTTGGGACCTGGGCCAGAGGGACAGCCCCGGCCGCCGCATGATCCGCTGCTCCTGCACCCAGCTGGAGCACTGGATAAAGCCCCCTCAGCGCAGGGAAAACAAGGGAGCCCGGCTGGAGCTTAATTCCCTCACTCCGGGAAAGGTTTGTTTACCAGCTTCTGGCCAGCACCACACTGCAGCTCCAAACCTGATCTCATCCCCCAGGATTAATTTTTTACACAATTATTCTGCACTCTATGATAATCACTCCATAAAAAAATGAAGAGATTTGGGATTTTTTCCAGCGTGGAGGATTAGGTCTAAAGACAAGTAATCTGCAGGAAGCTCAGCCGCATGCACACTACTAATCGCTCCGTACTCTTCCCAGCTTTAGCCCTTTCATTAGGATTTTCCACAGTGGGGCTGGTTGTCCTTGGTGAGGTCGGCTGGCACAGACAGGGAGACACATCCCGAGGGATGTGACGGTGTGCCAGCCCACAGGGGGCCACGGCAGCAGCTTGGGCGAGTGGCAGTGCTGGGAATCCCTGTGGTGTCCTGCACCCCTGTGGTACCCTGTATCCCTGTGGTACCCTGTATCCCTGTGGTACCCTATATCCTTGTGGTACCCTGTATTCCTGTGGTATCCTGCATCCCGGGGTGTCCTGCATCGTTGTGGTGTCCTGCATCCCTATGGTATCCTGCATCCCTGTGGTACCCTATATCTCTGTGGAGTCCTGCATCATTGTGGTGTCCTGCATCCCGGTGGTAGCCTGTACCCCTGTGGTGTCCTGCATCCCTGTGGAGTCCTGCATCCCTANCATCCCTGTGGAGTCCTGCATCCCTATGGTACCCTGTACCCCTGTGGTACCCTGTACCCCTGTAGGGCCCTGTACCCCTGTAGGACCCTGTATCCCTGTGGTACCCTGTACCCCTGTGGTACCCTGTACCCTTGTGGTACCCTGCACCCCTGTAGGGCCCTGTACCCCTGTAGGGCCCTGTACCCCTGTGGTATCCTGTACCCCTGTAGGACCCTGTACCCCTGTGGTATCCTGTAACCCCGCAGTGCTCTGCATCCCTGCAGTGCTGGGCACACAGCTGGGCTCCCCTCCTCTCTCTCCACTACAGAGAGGATCCTCTGGAGCAGGCTCCTCTCTCTGGGATCTCTCCAGTTTCTTTGGGAAGGAGGTGAAGCAATTGGCACGGGAAACATCTAAGGCAGCGCCACAAACCAGCTGGTGGGATTGCTTTAAAATATAATGAAGTATTAAAAGAGATGATAAGCTTAAATCCTGAAGTCTTCAGTAAATTCCTGGTGGTTTAACTAGGTGAAGAGTGAATAACAACCTGGAACTGGCAATTTCCACATTCCAGGGGCAGTTGTCTCTGTGTTCTCATGAGTACCCAGGAACCTCCTTTGGCTGCTGGCCTTGCTAAGCCTGGCTTTACTAACCCTGGTCCTGCACTAAGAGCAGCAGCAAGGGAGGAGGTAACAACACACACACACCAATCCCTCCTCATGGGCACAGCAGGATTATTCCCCTTGTTTCCCACTGAGTCTTGGGACTGAATTCACACACATTCCTGGTGGGATGTGATGCCATGCCTGGGGCTCAGTGGGGTCCGGGAGCTGCCAGGAGGGTGAGGGCTCCCAGGCTAGGGGAAAACACTGCACGTTTTAAAGTCAGGAGGAGAGATGGGTCCGTTGTGCCCAGCAAGCATTTTTCCAAATATAATTAAAATAAGTACATCTCTGGGACCGCTCTGACCGCAGCGATAAGGATGCAATGCCAGGTTTTTAAAACAAAATAACGTAAGCACTTAGAAAAGGACTCGAGCAGACTTTGGGTACTTATGTTCAAAATAATTGTCCCAGGAAACCCGATTCAGCAGCCACCCAGGCTGAAAGCACTTAGGCACACGCGGGCAGGCATTCAACAAAGCATTTAGTGACCCCGGCGCTGCATCAGCAGGAACGCGGGGCTCCGGGCAGGGAGTGACTCAGGGAAAGCGCGGCGCTCGGAGGGCCAAGGGCCCGCGGGGTACGGCCGGGCTTCCACCTGGATCCTGCCTGGTCCCGCCTGGGCTCCACCTGGGTCCTGCCAGGGTCCCACTAGGGTCATACCTGGTCACGCATGGGTCCCGTTGGGATCTCTGCTTCCAGCCTGAATCCTGCCCAGCTTCCACGGGAGTCCCGACGGGGTGCCACTGGGCTCTGCCCGCAGGCACACACAGCAGTGTCCCCACTGTGCCCCCTCTTTGCCGCTGGCTCTGTGGCTGCTCCCACTGCATTAAGGCTGGGAGTGTGGGGGTTCCTTAGCTCGGCAGGGTGTCCTGGGAGCCACAGGTGCTTGCTCCTCACAGCCTTCCCCCGGGAATGCCTTTCCAGCCCAAGCGGAGCTGCTGCAAACCAGCAGCCTCAGCTGCTAAATGTGGCTGAGGAGGGAGAATGCTTGTGGTAATAATTTCATGGATCTTCACACCCCAGCAGGCTGACAAGCACCTGGTATTAAAGAGACTTTAAAACCACTTGGAGCGTGGTGAGGCACACCAAGACCCCCTTATGCTTGGAGACCCCAAACACCAACTTCAAAGAAGGGAGGGAAATTGCAAACATAGCCTGGAAAAGGTGGATTTCAGTGGGGGCAAATCTTCAAAGCACAACTTTCCTGTACTGTTAGAAAGACCATGTCCCATTTCCATGAATAAGTCAAAAAGTGGGAACCTTTCCTAAGTGTGTGCCCAACCTGTTCCTCTATTGGGCCTGAAAGCAGATCAATGCTCTCTGTTCCTCTTATGTGGTGTGGCTGTGCTTCTCCTCCGTGGGACCCCATCCCTCCTCCACCCAGCTGGTCAGATCCTTGTCTTTGTTTCAAACATATTTCTTCCCTTCCTCAGCTTCTTTTAGCAGCAGCAAAAATCCTGTTGGAATCATCCGATGAATATTTTCTTATTGGCAACAGGCTGCTGGCTGGCGAGGGCCCCCGGAACGCTCCCCCTGCCCTGCCCTGGACTTGATACCAGCCCCGCTCCAGTCACAGCCAGCCCCTGTCCCTGTCCCAGCCCTGCTCAGCACAAGCTCCGTGGCTCGTTTCACCCCGCTGTGCCGGCAGTGCCGTCCCTGCTGCCCGGGAGCTGCCCCAGCACAGGGTGTCCATGGGTGCCCAGAGAGCGGGCTCTGTCCCGCTGCCCGGCCGAGAGGTTTCACACAGAAGGCACATTCCTCCTTGGAGAGCCTCAAATCTCAGCTAACCAGCTTTCCTGCCACTGCCGGATTTTCCAGCAAACACGCTGACTTGAGGACGGGTGTTTCTCACCAGCCGAGGGCCCAGTGCACCCGGGGCTGTCGCAGGGACGGCGGGAAGCTGTAGGCAGCCTGGGACACTGCAGGCAGCCTGGGACACGTGCTTCCGAGCTCCTTGTCCTCAGGGCAGCTTGCAAAGCACCCTGTGAGCAGCGAAAAGACAGGCTCCCCAGCCCACCGCCTCCTCCCGAGCCTCGCACAGTCCCGGGCTGCCTGATTGAGGCGCAGCTCGGCGGCTCCGGGCGGGAGCGGTACCTGGGCCTCCCCCGCTCCTGCCGCAGCCTCCGGCGAGCCGAGCTCTGTGTCAATTACAGGAAAATCAATGAAGATACTGTTCAGGACTCCTTTTCACCATTCAGCACGGATGATATCCTTCACTTTCTAGCACTGATTCATTTACTTTCAGCCTCTCCAGGGGCTCCTGACATATTGCTATCTCTGAAGAATCTGAAGCAAGAACTGCCTTTGTTTCCACTGCAACTTGTTGGTGGGGCTGGGGCTTAGAGAGAGTCGTGAGAGAGGCTGCGGCACACGGCAGGGTTTAAACATTTCTTACCCAAGATGCTCCCAAATCTCTTTTGCATGGGCAGGATCAGGGCGAAAATGGGTCCAAACACAGGGCCAGAGTGCCATCCTTGCTCCAGCTCCAGGCTGCTCTGTCTGAGCTGTCCCCAAAAGCAATGACACCACAGTAGTGCCACTCCTCCCATTGGCCAGTTTGGACTGAGCTTGGAGCAACCTGGTCTTGTGGAAGGTGTCCATGGCAGGGGGTTGGAACTGAATGGTCTTTCCCAGTCCAGCAGCTGGGACCTCTTCTGTTGGAGAAGAGCCAGGAGAGTGGAGAGTTCTGTGACACCGGGGCTGCACAGTCTTATTCTGGGATTTATTCCCAGCCCTGGGACACAAGGCCAGGAACTACAGAGACAATGTTAAATGTTATAGAACTGATTTCCGAAATGTTTAAAGCAAAAGCCCGTGGTTGGATTATCCTGGGAAGCCTAGGATTTCACTGGGAAAACACTATCCCTGTTGAAGCTGGGAATAACAGGCATTGGGTGGACAATAACAGACATCAGCTGAAAGTCACATAAAAAACCTATCTACTCTATCAAACCCCTGTTATTTCCTACATTCCCAGCCTTTTCTCTGTCTCCACCAAAGCCACAGGCATCCCGCAGGAGTGGGATATAGACCTCAGGCTGTACTCCGGCCCAACTCCCACTGCAGGCTGCAGAACCGCACTGTGATGCAAACCCCAACCCTGCGAGCTCCTCATGTTCCTGCTCTTCAAAGAGAGCTCCGTGCATGGAGAGCGGGTAGGAAATAGCCCAGAGCAAGGACGGGGCTACAAAGACAGGATCTATTATTTATGAGGCACTTCAGTGAACTCGGGGCTCGGAGGCAGAGGGGGCTGGGGCGGGGGGGAGCTTTGTGAGGGGAAAAATGGAGTTTGAAGAGACACAGAGAGCGATGCAGCACGCAGGAGTCGTGTTCATGAGAGACATTCCTCAGGGAGCAGAAGGCTCTCTTGGAGTTCACGTGGAATTTGCTCGGTGGTTTAGGGGCAGTTTAATGACCCGTGCTCCAAACACCAGGCTTTTAAAGAACGAGGGGTCTTCTGAGCCAGCACCAGGGTCTGCACTGCCCTGCGCAGGCTCCCACAGCTCTGTACGTGCCATCTACGGTGTCACAGGGAAATGGGACCTGGTCACAGGTCCCCCAGCTGAGGCACAGGGTCCCCGGCAGCCCAGGTTCCCCAAGGCTGAGCCATGTGCAGCCCCCACACCTATCCAGGGGCTCTGGGGGTACCTGCAGCACCAGGACTGCCAGGGATCCCTGTGGCTGCCAGGATGGGCCACCCCAGGTTTTTGGGGGCGTCACTTGGGCACCCCAAGGCAGAGGGAAGGGCACTCTGGGCACCTCAGAGTGGCTAGCGGCACACTGGGGGTGTCAGGGTGGGCACACTGGGGAGGGGACTGTTGAGGAGGGGACCCCGGGAGTGTTGGGAGGGTACTGGGTCTTTCCGGGAGGCACTGGAGATTTTGGGGGCGCTTTGGGGAAACCTAGTGTTGCTGGTGGGCGTGCTGGGGCTGTCACGGGTACTGGGGCTGCTGGGGTGGCACAGGGGCTTAACAGCGAGGGAAGCCTGGGGGTGTCGGGGGTGAGCGGGGCGCCGGGCGGCACCCGGGG